>CBVK0100527764.1:0-11791 GCA_900067695.1 Picea abies | reverse complement strand
CACTCTCCTCGGGTGGAACAGGCATGTGGGGAATGAGGGTCTGTGGGCAGTGAGCTTGGAGATTCCTGGGAGAGCTTCTTCCTGGTGAATGTGTATGTGCTATCTTCCCTGTAACCTTAGCCTAGCCTAGGATTCCTTGCCTTAGGGTGGAGCTCGGTCCCAGCTCGGGGGTGACCTACTGTTGAGCTGGTGAACAGTGTGGTCTAAGGCTGGGAGGTTCGTGGAAGGCCTGCACTTGGTTGGTGTTTTCTACAGCAGATAAAAGATAAGTAATCTGAGTTATGTTTATCACATTTGACATGACTGTGATGTTTTGTATCATGTTTTCTGCTGTGTGAATGAATTAATGATAAATGCTATGGAATGATTAATTATAGCAGTACCCATATATTTTACTCTGTGTTTGAGTGTGTTTAATTATGTTAAAAGAATTTGCTTATGATTTCAGTACGAATTATGTAATCTTTCATGTATAAAGGTAAACTAAGAGTGATTGCAAACCTCGGTAGTGAATGGGTACACTACAAATTGGTATCAGAGCAATTGGTACACTACAAATTGGTATCAGAGCAATTGGTACACTACACTTCTCAGAGACAAGTCATCACCATTTCAGCAAGCTTGTTTCTACTGCATTTTATAGTTTCAACTTATTTCGTTATTGAATAGAAAACCAGTTTTACTGTATCTCTGTTATTTTTTGTTAAGAACCTGCTAATAATCTGTATCCATTTCTTTATGCTCATAAAATATGAATCAGTGGTATCAGAGAGATCTTCTCCTTGTCATCTTAATGCATGTCCCCAACAAGGTCGGAGTACAAAGAGTTGGGTCTCGAGCTTGTTTCTCTTAAGGACAGACGCTTTCGCACACCCAAGTGACCTCCCATGGTAGGAGAAAAGAAATATGATGGGATGGGATATCCTTTCAAACTGTTGATTGAGGAAGCCCTCACACAACAGAGGAATGAGATGATGGAGAGTTTCATGCAAATCCTTCGACGGCTACCAACAGGCATCACACCCTTAAAGGTACAAATAAACTTCGATATTCCTATATTTGAAGGTCGGATAGGCGCAGATGTTGAAGACAAGTGGTTGAATATACTAGAAGGGTATTTGTTTGTCCATAACTTTTTGAATAGAGAAAAGATTACTTTTTCACTCCTCAAAGATGTTCCCCATGTCAAAGTTTGGTGGGAAACTTTCTGTGAGAAAAAGGAAACAGAGGAAACCTCATTATTTTTAGTCACGACCACTTGGGAATCCTTCACGGATACTATTAAGGAACAATACTACCCTATCGGAAGTTATGACGACCTGTATACCAAATAGAAACACTGGGGCAAGAAAGAGACCAAGCAGTGCTAGATTTCACAAATATCTTCCATACCTTGCGCACCAAGTTGGGTATCAAAGATTTGGAGTGACATCTGGTGCTCAAGTATCGCAGTGCTATGCATAGATACATCCAGACCGAAATGGAATTTCTGGACATCTCATACTTGGGCACGGCCTACCGATATGTCGTCAAAACCGAGCAGAAGCTCAAACAAAACACGCGGCAATTTTGGCCTGGTAACCCCTCACAAAAAAATCCAAGAAAGGGTGGCCCCAACCCACTGAAAAAAGGACAGAGAAAAGATGGACAGTATCAAGACAACCAGTCCAAGCAGCAAGCAAATTAGGACACCGGAAAGAAAAATAAATATATCGGGAAGTGGTGTGACTTCCATAAGGGCCCTTGGCATAACACTGCTAACTGTCGCTCAAAGCAATTGTTGGTGGCCAAAGTGAAAGCCTCTAAATCAGATGCGGATTATAACTCTGAGCCAGAACCAGAAAGGGGAAGACAAATCATTGATGCGAAACCCAATGCCATTATTGCTACCACCAAGCTTCATCTTGGTGAACCAGACGAGCCAGAAGAAGGAGAGTGCCTCTTCGAATCACAGATGTGGGTAAAAGGCACCCTGCTGCACTTCATCGTTGATAGCGGTAGCCAGAAGAACCTCATAGTGTTATTATTAGTTTGAACAAGAAATTGTACAGGATACCCGAGGCAGTCCCACCTAGTGTTATTTCCTTGATCTTTGCTAAGCAATGAAGGAAGGTCATCTCTTAGACGGGGAAGTTTGTCTTCTTCGTGATTCTCTCTCAGAATAAGTGAAAGATCACAGCCACATCCAGGGTCACTGCGGTCGACCTCTCCACACAGCAGAAGAAAGTAGATAAGGTCATGGAAGAATACTCAGATATTTTCTCCTTACCTACAGGGGTACCTCTGCACTGCCAGGTCAAGCTCCCCATCAATTTGACCCCCGACGCACCGCTTCGCTAAGTATATCTTCGCTCTTTGTTAGAGAATGAGGAGATCAAGCGACAAATCCAAGAACTACTCCACAAGGGGCACATCTACCCCATCTCATCACCTTGCGGGAGCCTAATCGTGTTGGTATAGAAGAAAGATGGAACCTGGCAACTCTGTATTGATTACCAGGCTCTAAATAAAATCACAATCAGAAACTCATACCTGATTCCCTGAATCGATGACCTCCTTGATCAACTCATGGGGGCCAAATACTTAAGTAATATTGATCTGAAGTCTGGCTACCACTAGGTCCCAATAGAACAGATAGATGTATGGAAGACCGCCTTCAAGTCAAAGGAAGGCCTTTTTAAATGGTTGGTCATGCCCTTTGGTTTGAAAAATGTTCCAGCCACTTTCATGAGAATGATGGACGATATCCTGTGACCATTCACAATTAATTTTGTAGTGGTGTATCTGGATGACTATCTAATTTACAGCAAGACTTGGGCTGAACACTTGCAGCATATTCAGCAAGTTTTGCACACCCTGCGGCAACACAAGCTATACGCCAACTTGGAAAAATTCTCCTTTGGCATGGACAGGGTCCATTACCTGGGCTACATCATTGATCATCATGGCGTGCATGTGGATCCAACCAAGATCCAAGTCATTCGTGATTGGCCAGCCCCAACAACACTCACTGAGCTTCGGAGCTTCTTGGGCCTTGCCAATTTCTATCGCAAGTTCATGTTGGTATTCTCCCATATTGCATGGGCCCTCAACCAAATAAACAGGGGTGGTGGTAAGTTGAAATTTGTGTGGGTTCGGTCCCAACTACAAGCATTCGATGATTTGAAGCAGCGCTTGTGCTCAGCCCCAGTACTTTCACTACCAAACCTGCAACATCCCTTTGAGATTGAGACAGATGCTTCAAACTATGTTGTGGGTGTCATTCTCGCTCAGCACGGCCACCCCATGGCCTATCATAGTGAGACACTGTCAGATATTGTCCGTAAGTACCCTAATTACCACAAAGAAATTTACTCCATTATGCAAGCATGCCGCCAGTGGAGACATTACATTATTGGGAAGGAGACATTCATCCACACTGATCATAAGCCATGTCAGTTCATGCAAATGGAGGGGAAATTGCAGAATGACCACCACCAAAAGTGGTCCACATACTTGCAGTAATTCCACCTCAACATCAAGTATAAAATAGGAAGCACCAATCGCGTCATTAATTTCCTCAGCAGACCGCTAGTTACGACACTCACCATTGTGCTAGACTCTTGCAGCCATGAGACATCTGGATGGCCCCAACTCTATGAGACAAATTCTGACTTTTCCACCACCTACCAAATGTTGGGTGCAAATGTAGTTCTCGATAATTTCCATCTTCAGGATGGGTTTTTGTGTCGTCTGGGCCATATCTCTATTCCATCAAGTGAGCGAGCGAAGCTGATCTGGGAAGCCCACTACAGTCGGGTGGCGGGACACTTCGGGTTCGAAAAGACAGTGGTGATGCTACAGAAACATTTCTACTAGCTAAAACATTGACAGGAGGTCAACAAGTATATCAGGTCCTGCACTGCCTACGCTATTGCCAAATCGACCACTAAGAAAGAGGGCCTATACACCCCTCTTCCTACTCCTGACAGGCCATGGGAATCCATCTCAATGGACTACATGTTGGGCCTCCCATCCACCAAGTGGGGAAATGACTATGTTTTCATGGTTGTTGATCTCTTTTCTAAGATGGCGATTCTAGTTGCCTAAAAGAAGAGTATCACAACAGAGATCATTGCCAAGATCTTCTTTGAACGAGTCTGGGTACATTTTGGAATCCCACAAACCATTGTCTCAGATCAGGATAGTCAATTTCTCAGCACATTCTAGTCGAGCCTCTGGTCACTGCGGGACACCAAGCTCACCAAATCCATGGCCTTCCACCCCCAAACAAATGGCCAAAATGGGGCCCACATGACTTTTGGCGCTTCATCTCCTAGGGTTAGGTTTTTGGATGTCTAGGGTTTTTGTCATTCTTGATTATTGTAAAAATGCCTTTAGATCCTCATTGTAATTTTCTTCTTGAAAATGCGTGTTGTTGTCACATCTCTTCTCAAAGATAAGCCGCCACCATTCCAACAAGCTTCTTTCCACTGCATTTTACAATTTCATCTGATTTCGTTATTGAATAGAAAACTAGTTTTATTGTATCTATGTTATTTTGTGTTAAGAACCTATTAACAATCTGTATTCATTTCATTTTGCTCATAAAATCTAGATCAGTGGTATTAGAGTGGTCTGCTCCTTATCGTCTTAATGCATGTCCCCAACGAGGTTAGAGTACAAAGGGTTGGGTCTCGAGCTTGCTTCTCTTGAGGACAAAAGCTCTCGCATGCCCAAGTGACCTCCCATGGTAGGAGAAAAGAAATATGATGGGACAAGAGATCCTTTCAAACTGTTGATTGAGTAAACCCTCACACAATAGAGGAACGAGATGATGGATAATTTCGCACAAATCCTTCGGCAGCTCCCAACAGGCAATGCATCTTCTTCAAACGAAGGTGCCACCCCCTTCAAGGTACAAATAAACTTCGATATTCCTATATTTTAAGGTCAGATAGACGCAGAAGTTGTAGACAAGTGGTTGAATCTACTACAAGGGTATTTTTCTGTCCATAACTTTTCGAATAGAGAAAATATTACTTTTGTTCTCCTCAAAGTTGTTCCCCATGTCAAAGATTGGTGGGAAACTTTATGTGAGAAAAAGGAAATAGAGGAAACCTCATTATGTTTAGTCACAAACACCTGGGAATCCTTCAGGGATGTTATTAAGGAACAATACTACCCTGTCAGAAGTTATGATGACCTGAATACCAAATGGACCACACTGTGGCAAGAAAGAGACCAAGCAGTGCCAGATTTCACAAATATCTTCCATACCTTGTGCACCAAGTTGGATATCAAATATTCAGAGCGACATCTGGTGCTTAAGTATCGTGGTTCTCTGCATACATACATCCAAACCAAAATGGAATTTCTGGACATCTCATCCTTGGGCATGACCTACCAATATGCCGTCAAAATCGAGCACAAGCTCAAACAAAAGACGTGGAAATTTAGGCCTGGGAACCCCTCACAACAAAATCCAGGAAAGGGCGGCCCCAACCCACTAAAAAAAGGACAGAGCAAATATGGACAGTATTAGGACACCCAGTCCAAGCCGCAAGCAAAGAAGGACACCAGAAAGACAAAGAAAGATACCGGGAAGTGGTGTGACTTCCATAAGAGCCCTTGGCATAACATTGTTGACTGTCGCTCAAAGAAGTCGTTGGTGGCCGAAGTGAAAGCCTCTAAAGCAAATGTGGATTCTGACTCTGAGCTAGAACTAGAAAGGGGAAGATGGATCATTGACGCATAACCCAGTGCCACCGTTGCTACCACCAAGCTCCACCCTATTGAACTAGATGAGCCAGAAGAAGAAGAGTGCCTCTTCCATTCACAGATGTGGGTAAAATCCACCCCACTACACTTCATCGTTGATAGAGGTAGCCAAAAGAACCTCATCTTAGTAGAGGTCATCAAGCAGCTATCCCTGCCAACAATGACGCACCCACAACCCTACACCATTGGATGGCTCCGCCAAGGAAGCGATCTTCACGTCAGCCAACAGTGTCGAGTATCGTATGACATCAAGCCCTTCAAAGATGAGGTATTGTGTGATCTTTCTCCTCTTGAAGTTTGTGATGTTCTTTTGGTCCAAACTTATTTATCGAAACATCATGATGTATATGAGTCTAGCCCTCATAGTGTTATTATTACTTTGAACATGAAATTGTATAGGATACCCGAGGTAGTCCCACCTAATGTTATTTCCTTGATCTCTGCTAAGTAATGCACGAAGGTCATCTCTCAGATGGGGAAGTTTGTTTTCTTTATGATTCACTCTCAGAATAAGCGAAAGATCCCAACCACATCCAGGGTCTCTGCGGCCGACCTCTCCACATAGCAGAAGCAAGTAGATAAGGTCATGGAAGAATACTCAGATATCTTCTCCTCATCTACACGGGTACCTCTGCGCTTCCAGGTCAAGCACCCCATCGATCTGACCCCTGGTGCACCACTCCCCAATGGGCCTGTCTATCATCACTCTTTGTTATAGAATGGGGAGATCAAGCAACAGATCCAAAAACTGCTCCACAAGGGGCACATCTGCCCCAGTTTATCACCTTGCGGGAGCCCAATCATGCTGGTATAGAAGAAAGATGGAACCTAACAACTCTGTATTGATTACTGGGCTCTAAATAAAATCACAATCAGAAACTGGTACCCGATTCCCTGAATCGATGACCTCCTTGATCAATTCATGCGGGCCAAATACTTCAGTAAGATTGATCTGAAGTTTGGCTACCTCTAGTTCCCGATAGAATAGACAGATGTATGGAAAACCGCCTTCAAGTCAAAGGAAGGCCTTTTTCAATGGTTGGTCATGCCCTTTCGTTTGACAAATGCTCCAGCCACTTTCATGAGGATGATGGACGATATCCTATGACCATTCACCAATAACTTTGTAGTGGTTTATCTAGATGACATTGTAATTTACAGCAAGACCTGGGCCAAACACTTGCAACATATTCAACAGGTTTTGCACACCCTGCGGTAGCACAACCTATACACCAACTTGGAAAAATGATCCTTCGGCATGGACAGGGTCCATTACCTGGGCTACATCATTGATCAGCATGGCGTGCATGTGGATCCAGCCAAGATCCAAGTCATCCGTGACTGGCCAGCCCCGACAACACTCACTGAGCTTCGAAGCTTCTTGGGCCTTGCCAATTTCTACCGCAGGTTTGTGTTGGGATTCTCCCATATTGCATGGGCCCTCAGCCAAATAAATAGGGGTGGTGGTAAGGCAAAATTTATGTGGGGATGGTCCCAACAACAAGCGTTCAATGATTTGAAGTAGTGCTTGTGCTCAGCCCCAGTGCTTTCACTACCAGACCTGCAACATCCCTTTGAGATAGAGACAAATGCTTCAGACTATGTTGTGGGCGTCGTTGTCACTCAGCATGGCCACCCCGTGGCCTATCATAGTGTGACACTGTCATATATTTTCCATAAGTACCCTACTTACGAAAAAGAAATGTACTCCATTGTGAAATATTTCCACCAGTGGAGACAATACATTCTTGGGAAGGAGAGATTCATCCACATTGATCATAAGCCACTACAGTTCATGCAGACACAGGGGAAATTGCAGAATGACCACCATCAAAAGTGGTCCACATACTAGCAGCAATTCCATCTCAACATCAAGTATAAAATAGGAAGCACCAATCGCGTCGTTGATTGCCTCAGCAGACCACCAGTCATGACACTCACCACGGTTCTATATTCTTGCGGCCATGGTACATCTGGATGGCCCCAACTCTATGAGATAGACCCTGACTTCTCCACCACCTACCAAATGTTGGGTGAAAACGCAATTGTCGATAATTTCCATCTTTAGGATGGGTTGTTGTGTTGTCTGGGCCATATCTATGTTCCATCAAGTGAGCAAGCGAAGATGATCTGGGAAGCCCACTATAGTCAGGTGACGGGACACTTCGGTGTTGAAATGACAGTGGTGATGCTACAGAAAAATTTCTACTAGCCAAAACTTCGACAGGAGGTCGGCAAGTATATCAGGTCTTGCACTGCCTGCACTATTGCCAAACTAACCACTAAGAAATAGGGCTTGTACATGCCTCTTCCTACTCCTGACAGGCCATGGGAATCCATCTCAATGGACTACATGTCGGGCCTCCCATCAACCAAGCAGGGAAATGACTGTGTTTTTGTGGTTGTTGATCGCTTTTCTAAGATAGCGATTCTAGTTGCCTGCAAGAAGAGCATCACATTAGAGGCCACTGCCAAGCTCTTATTTGAACGAGTCTGGGTACATTTTGGAATCCCACAAACCATTGTCTCAAATTAGGATAGTCGATTTCTCAGCACATTCTGGTTGAGCCTCTGGTCACTGCTAGACACCAAGCTCACCAAATCCACGACCTTCCACCCCCAGATAGATGGCCAAACCGAGGTTGTGAATCGAACGATTATGCATATCCTTTGCATGTATAATTCAAAGAACCCTTGCACATGGGATGAGAGCCTTCCCTATGTCAAACATAGCTACAACCGAGCCCTACATAGCTCAACCAGCCACAACCCCTTTCAAGTTGAGTTGGGATTCCAACCATTGGGTCCCATAGATGATGCACTTCCCCTTGCGGTCACCTCGACCGACTCATCTCCTACTCCAACTAAAGTGGAAAAAGCCACCTCATTCATTGAGTGGATCTAACACATCTTCCAATAGGTTCAAGATATCCTACATAAGTCTAATGACAAGTACAAACAGTGCCATGATCAACATCGGGTGCCACATAAGTTTCAGGTGGGCGAACAATTTTGGTTGCACTTGCAGAAAGAACGCCTTACAGGACCCCATTAGAAGATTTTCTCACTCCATTATGGGTCATACACTATCACCAAGTCTATGGGGGATAATAATTTTAAGCTCAACATTCCTCGTTTCCTTGGCCTACACCCAGTGTTTAACGTAGATCTCCTTCACCATTATTTCCCACCATTATTGGACACCTCAGAAGTAGCAAAACAACTGACACCAACAGAGCTCAACCCCGACTACATATAGCGGGAATCCCATGATCATATTGTGGATAGACAGATCAAGGGAACATGACAACAAAGGATCCATATTTATCGAGTCGTCAAAGCAAGGCAACTCCTGCACCAAGGCAAGTGGCTCACCCGGGGCCAAATTTAGCAGAAATTTCCTCATCTGATGGGGGACCTCAACGCAATGGATACCATTGCTTCCTAAGAAGGGATTATTTTCCATATGGATATCAGTGGCCACCCACCTTTTCCAACTGGCTCAAAATAATTTTCTGACAATTTTGGCAATTTACTATTTTTAGCAGTTTTAACTTCCGAGGTCATTTTGAGGGCCTAAATGAAGGTTTTTTGGTATCAAGATCCTCTATGATGACCTAAGGAAAGTTTGATCCCCCAAAATGAATCTCCTTGTTTATACCTTTCCAATGGGCTATCACACGCCTAAAACGGAGATTGTATGCAAAAGTTACGACCCGGGAAGTTGATGTACTAACTTACCCAAACGGGGCCCACATGACTTTTGGCGCTTCATCCCCTAGGGTTAGTTTTTTGGATGTCTATGGTTTTTGGAATTCTTTCTTATTGTAAAAATGCCTTCAGATCCTCATTGTAATTTTCTTCTTGCAAATGCGTGCTGCTGTCACATCTCTTCTCGGAGATAAGTCACCACCATTCCAGCAAGCTTTTTTCCGCTGCATTTTACAGTTTCAGCTTATTTTGTTATTGAATAGAAAACCAGTTTTACTGTATCTATGATATTTTGTGTTAAGAACCTATTAATAATATGTATTCATTTCATTCTACTCATAAAATCTAGATTAGTGGTATCAGAGCGGTCTGCTCCTTGTCATCTTAATGCATGTCCCCAACGAGGTCGAAGTAAAACGAGTTAAGTCAGCTTGTTTCTCTTGAGGACAGAAGCTCTCGTATGCGCAAGCAACCTACCATGGCAGGAGAAAATAAAGATGATGGGATAAGATATCCTTTTAAACTATTGATTGAGGAAGCCCTCACACAATAGAGGAAGGAGATGATGGATAGTTTCGCGCAAATCCTAAGGCGGCTACCAACAGGTGATGCATCTTCTTCGAACGGAGGTGCCGCCCCATTCAAGGTACAAATAAACTTTGATATTCCTATATTTGAAGGTCAGATAGACACAGATGTTGTAGACAAGTGGTTGAATCTACTAGAAGGGTATTTTTCTGTCCATAACTTTTTGAATAGAGAAAAGATTACTTTTGCGCTCCTCAAAGCTATTCCCCATGTCAAAGATTGGTGGGAAACGTTCTGTGAGAAAAAGGAAACAAAGGAAACCTCATTATTTTCAGTCACGGCCACTTGGGAATCCTTCAGGGATGCTATTAAGGAACAATACTACCCTGTTGGAATTTATGACGACCTGTATACCAAATGGACCACACTGTGGCAAGAAGGAGACCAAGAAGTGCCAGATTTCACAAATATCTTCCATACCTTGCGCACCAAGTTGGGTATCAAATATTCGAAGCGACATCTGGTGCTTAAGTATCACGGTTCTCTACATAGATACATCCAGACCAAAATGGAATTTCTGGACATCTCATCCTTGGGCGTGGCCTACCGATATGCCATCAAAATCGAGAAAAAGCTCAAACAAAAGACGTGACAATTTGGGCCTGGGAAACCTTCACAACAAAAGCCAGGAAAGGGCAGCCCCAACCCACCCAACCAAGGACAGAGAAAATATGGACAGTATCAGGACAACCAATCCAAGCCACGTGCAAATAAGGAAACCAAAAAGACAAATAAAGATACCAGGAAGTGGTTCGACTTCCATAAGAGCCCTTGGCATAACACTGCCGATTGCTGCTCAAAGCAGTCATTGGTGGCCGAAGTGAAAGCCTCTGAATCAGATGCGGATTCTGACTCTGAGCCAGAACTAAAAAGGGGAAGATGGATCATTGACGTGGAACCCGGTGCCACCGTTGCTACCACCAAGCTCCAACCTGGTGAACCAGATGAACTAGAATAAGGAGAGTGCCTCTTCCATTCACAGATGTGGGTAAAAGGCACCCCACTACACTTCATCGTTGATCCTCATCTCAGTAAAGGTCCTCAAGCGGCTAGCCCTGCTAACACCACCGCACCCACAACCCTACACCACTGGATGGCTCCGCTAAGGAAGCAATCTCCGCGTCAGCCAACAGTGATGACTATCGTACGGCATCTATCCCTTCAAAGACAAGGTATTGTGTGATGTTTCTCCTCTCAAAGTTTGTGATGTTATTTTGGGCCAACCTTATTTATGGAAATGTCATGTTGTATATGAGTCTAGGCCTCGTACTTTTATTAGTACTTTGAACAGGAAATTGTATACGATACCTGAGGCAGTCCCACCTAGTGCTATTTCCTTGATATTTGCTAAGCAATGTAGGAAGGTCATCTCTCAGACGGGGAAGTTTGTCTTCTTCGTGATTCACTCTCAGAATAAGAGAAAGATCACAACCACATATAGGGTCTCTGCGGCTGACCTCTCCACACAACAAAATCAAGTAGATAAGGTCATGGAAGAATACTCAGATATCTTCTCCTCACCTACAGGGGTACCTTTGCACTGCCAGGTCAAGTACCCCATCAATCTGACCCGCGGCGCACCGTTGCCCAATGGGTTAGCCTATCATCGCTCTTTGTTAGAGAATGAGGAGATCAAGTGACATATCCAAGAAATTCTCCACAAGGGGAACATCCACCCCATCTCATCACCTTGCAGGACCCCAATCGTGCTGGTACAGAAGAAAGATGGAAC
>CBVK0100527763.1:0-11791 GCA_900067695.1 Picea abies | reverse complement strand
CAGTCGGGATTTCACACATCATGATTTCGGGATTCCTGATGTCAATATTCTTTGACATCTCCAACTCTCGATCTCCGAAACTCCGACAGGGAGTCGATCAATGGTCCAAATAACCCCCTGATATGGACGGTCCTCCTGCTTTCGGGATTTGTGAGCCCTCTACTCCTTGCACTTTTAAAGATCATGCAGGTTTTCCTTGATCCAACGGTGGTCGGATCCTGCGCTCAAATCTAACACCTGAGATCTATCCTCCAGATCTGCGCACTCCTTTTGTCTTCATTTAGATCTGACGACCATCGGGCTGTCGGGAATTTTGGATGGGATCCAACAATCAGAAATGCTTCTTGGGCCTTCGATCATTTTGTCAATGTTGCGATGCCTTCGATCATTCGATCTTCCTGGACTTATCTTCTCTTTTCCTGTTGATCATCGTTGCTATACTCAAGCCATCATCACTGTTGTACTTGCCAGCATTGCCTTCGATCATTCGATCTTCCTGGACTTATCTTCTATTTTCCTGTTGATCATCGGTGTTGTACTCAAGCCATCATTACTGTTGTACTTGCCATCAATGACAATCTTACACTGCCTGTAAAACATACCAAACATCCTCTGCACTATCTCTTCTGATCTTATCGAGGTAGCTCTGCAGCTTCATCGAGGTTGCTCTGCAGCTTCTTCCCAAAATACTTCTGGTGCCCATCTGTTACATTCTTCCTGTATTCATGCCATCTTCATTGTTTTACTTGCCATCAATGACAACCTGTTAAACATTTCCAACAAAGCCACACAATGCCAACACAAACCAACTAATGGAAATGAAAACTAGTAAATGCAATGCAAGGAGTATGATAGTAAA
Organism: Picea abies; assembly: GCA_900067695.1. Taxonomy (NCBI): domain Eukaryota; kingdom Viridiplantae; phylum Streptophyta; class Pinopsida; order Pinales; family Pinaceae; genus Picea; species Picea abies. The sequence goes on along the minus strand of CBVK0100527763.1, from coordinate 10,932 downwards.
TGAGTGCATGCAACAACCCTTGAGACATCAACTTCTTTCCACCTTGTAAGGATGGATCATTACACAAAAAGAAATGTTAGGGAAAAGGTGGAGATCAAAATCCATCCAAAAATTGTCAATAGATATGAAGGCACAAAGCTTAGCAAAACCTAGAATCCCTTACTATGGGTGCTCATAAATCAATGTAATAATAATATGAATATGAGCCATCATGATTAATGTTAATCCTACATGGCACCAAGCCTAGTATTTATAGGTTGATTAAGGTTATAATTCCATTAAGCATTTTATTCTCGTTGATGGTCCCTAGGAGGAATCAAAATGTTGAGAGATAAAGAAAAATAATAATGTAGATTCCTCTTACCATTAATCATCCAAATGTAACAAAATTTAAATAAATATGTCTAAATATATTAAACTCATTTATGTTATTAATTTACACTATAATAATGTAAAATTCCTCACTTATGTTTATGATATATAATCTAACTTATCAAAATGAAGTGCAAGATGGTTGAACTTTGGTGTCCTTGAGGATCAAATAACAAAGAAACAAGTATACATTGCATCAACATAACCAATAAAGGAAATAAGTTATAAACTTAACTCAATGCTACAAGCATTGAGATCAAATCAATTAAGAATAAACTAAATCAATTAAGAGTAAATTAGTATAAAAATGTGATTCGATTTTTACTTATTCCATTTCCAATTAACAACATCAATATCCTTGTAGTAAACTAGTAAAAAACTGTGATTCGATTTTTACTTATTCCATTTCCAATTAAGAAAATACATGGCCTTTCTATCTTTTATGAAGAGAAAACATGTTCATCAAAGACAAATTTCCTTTTAATAATTATTTGATGAACAAAATACAAAGACCCTTTCTACTAAGGTTATATTTCACATTAGGCTCTAACATCATTAGATATTGGCTTTGTTATTTTAACTTATCCTTTCTACTAAGGTTTTTTCCAACAGAAAAATTGCTTATTATATTAATATATAATTTGTTCACATGGCAAAAACCTGAGCCATTTACATACAACCTTCAAAGTTTCTTACAACCTTCAAATTGTGAAAACATTATGTACGAGTTTGTTTGCATAAAGTAGGATTCGATCTATATGAAACATAATGAAAGGACTGTAATTTTGACTGTCCCTTTGCTAAACAAGTATATCCTCAAAAAAGAAACTATCAAACTACAGTTGATTATATATAAATATAACACTAGAAGATGGCTAGATGCTAAAAGAGGTTAAGAAAGAGAGTGGGACTCTTATGTCCATCAACCCAGTGGTTGTATGTGATTTTTCCTTCTTGCTTCTGGAGTGCGATCTTGGACAGTAAATCAACATCCTTGTTGTGATCTCAATAGATATGTGTGAAGTTGATCTCCCTGAAGAAAGTTTGTAGCTCTCTGATTCTGCCTTCCAACCCAAAAGTGAGATAACCTACAGTTTTCCTCTGTGATTCAACTAGTCGATTATGATATTGGAGTCACCAAATATTTGTAATGCTTCAATGTTGAATCTAGCTGCCAAGTTTAGTGTAGCCCAGACTCTGAGTAATTATGCCCTCGTGTTGGTTCCTAAACCACAATTAAAGGTCCATTTGTAATAAGAATTTTCAGTTATCCTTAACAATCCCCCTTCTCCACTCTAAAAACCATTATACTGTGTTGCGCCATCAAACCAACCTACCAGTGTGCCTCCTTGTAAGTGGATCTTGAATTTTTTTGGGATCGCCACTTTTGTTGGGGTTGTCGAGTTTGCAGCAATTCCGAGTGTTTTATAAATGACTGCACCTACAGAAGGGTTCCCATTTTCAAATACTTTCTTGTTTCGTTCCAGCCAAACAAACCAGTATACCAAAGAAGGAAGGGTGAGATAGTTTCTCTCTTTTTTGGCCTGTAATTCATAACAAACAGTTAAAGAGTTCCCTTCCCAAACAATATCTAACTTTTGTTCATTATTTATCCTATCCCAGACTTGTCCTATGAAGGAACGCTTAACAAAAATATGCAGCACTATCTCTTAATCACTTGAACACATTTGGCAAATATTAGGGCCTTCCCAACCTTTCTGTTGCAATATGTCCCAAGTAATAATTTTATTTTCAATGGCTAGCCAAGTGAACAGTCTGATTTTTTGAGTTATGTTCCAAGACCACATGTGTCTTCTCTAGCCACCAATAGTATGATGCCAGAGTTTATTTGTTAAAGCAACATAAACATTTTTTATAGAAATAAATTTCGATTTATCTCACCCAACCCACATAAGCTCATCCTCTTTGTTTTGTAGTTGCACTCCTGATCCCAATAGTGCCTTGCAGAATTCTTCCCATTCCAATGCCAAGTCACCAGTGAGCCCGATTTCATCATTGTTTTTCCAAATGACTGATAAAAACCCTGTCCTGGAGATAACTCTTTCTTGGTAAAGGTATCGAATGTTTTTAAAGTTTAAATAAGTTATGAGCTATGGAGATAAGAAATATGAATTCTACAACCCTGAGATACAGTCCTTACCAATAATTATCGAGTGGCTAGACCCCGGATTCCAACACAGCCAGTGGGTAATCAGATTTACTGACTTCACCAGATTTTTCCAAGTCTGTGAGGCCGCTCTCACTGTGGTATTTGTTGTTCTTAAACATGTGGCAACCGAACAATGGGGGAGATATTTGTCTTTTATAACCAAATGTCGAATCCCCTCCTTCATCAGCACATGCTCGAGTGATTTTGCAACTAAAGCTCTGTTAAAATAAAAAATATTTCTAATCCCCCAACCTCCCTTTTGTTTTAGTTTGGCAAGTAAATCCCAAATGCATAAGTGAATATGTGGTTTTTCTATACAGCCCAACCAAAGAAAGTTGTAAGTTAACTTTCTAATCTTGTCTATTACCGAGGCTGGTATGGATGCTAGTGCCATCCAGAAAACAGGTTGACATTCAAGTACTGCTTTGATAAGAGTAAAGTGACCTCCTAAGGAGAGCCATTGTTGCACCAGTGACCAATTATTTTCTCAAACTTTGCTACTAGCCAAGTCCAATCTGTTGCCTTATAAGAATCAGATTTTAGATAGTAACCAAGATACTTAAATCTCTCAAATAGATCTACAAAGTTGTATGGGAAGACTTCCTTAAAAAGTTCCAAGAATTGCTCTTGAATTCAAGCATAGTGAAAGGTCGACTTTGTCCAGTTTATCTTCAAACCCAAGGCACTATAAAAGATGTTCAGAATGTCTTTTATTTCCTTCCATTCCTGTAAGGAGTCATTTGTCATGATTAAAACATCATTAACAAAGAAAAGATGTAGGATCTTTACAATCCTAGAAACCTTCACCTCTGTCAGCTTCCCTTCAACCTGTCCTTTTTTTAGTAGTAGGCTAAGACCTTCCATGATCAAAATAAATAGCAATGGAGAGAGCGGACAGCCCTGCCTCGGGCCTCTGCCAATGTGGAAAAAGGGTTTATTTTCACCATTTATAAGGACTACAAAGTTTGCACTAGTCACACAACTCATTAACCACTTTGTGGTTTATTCACTGGAGCCTGATTGTATCATAATCAATCATAAAAAGTCCCAATCAATACAGTCAAATGCTTTCATTAGATCCAACTTCAAGATTATTGCCTTTGATTTCTTCATCTTTATACTATGCAAGCTTTCATGGGCCATACCAATGGCGTCCAATATCTGTCTGCCCTTTAAAAACCCCAATTGTTCACCTGATAGAGTCCGAGAAAGTATAGGATTTATCCTATTTGCGATAACCTTTGAGATCAATTTATAACACAAGTTACAAAGAGTGATAGGTCTATAATCACCAAATGTAGAAGGATTGTTTACTTTGGGAATTAGTGTGAAGAAAGTCGAGTTTACAGAACCTATCACTTTTCCACTAGACCTTGTATCTTCCACCATTTCCAGCAATTCGACACCCACTAAATCAAAGAAATGTAAAAAGAAATCTACAGTCTAGCCATTGGGCCCCGGGCTTTTATCTTTTGCAAATGACTATAGGATTTCCCAGATTTCCTGCTTAGTGTAGGGGCTATCCATAAGTAAGGAATCCTCCTCTATGACGAAACGAGAGAAAATTTTGGCAACAAAGACTTGTTCTACAATACTTGTGTGATCAGAAGCCCCATAAATTGATTTAAAGTGTTTTGTGGCTGTTGACTTGAGTGCTTCCTATCCAGAAAGGATAAGTCTAGTCTCATCTTTGATTTCCCAAATGTGTTTTTTATTTTTGCTAGAACTTGCATAATCATGAAAGAACTTTGAATTTTGATCTCCGCTTTTAATCCAGGTTGCCTTGCTCCGTTGCCTCCATGAAATTTCTTCTGCTAGGAGGATCTGATTTTTTTCAATCTCTCAAAGCTTCAATATGTTGTCCCTACCTCGATTCCCCCCCTCCTATGAATCTGCTTGTAGGTTGGCCTGTAATTCACCCTCCAGATGTTCCAGTCTTTGAAGCTTTTGCCTTCCAAGGTTTTTAGGCCAGGATTTGATTCTTTGTTTTAGGGTCTTTAGTTTCCAAACTAACCATTGTTGTACCCCCAGTTCGATTTGAAATATTGGGTCTTTCCAGACTTCTTTTACTATAATCAAGAATTCAGCCTCAAGCAACCAACTCGAATTTAACTTAAAGGGATAAGCTATCAGGAAAGGAGTAGAATCAAATTGCAGTAGAATTGGAGTGTGGTCCTTTCTACTAAGGTTATATTTCACATTAGACTCTAACATCATTAGATATTGGCTTTTTTATTTTAACTTATCCATTGGTGGGATGGATGAGCCTCAACGTCGATGGACCTTGGTATGTGCACTTGTTTAGATGCATGAGAATTTGAAATATTAATGGTAAATGCATAAGTTATTTAAGTTATTTGGTTGAAATATTTCCTTGAACCTTTTTGTTGATTTTTGAAGATTAAATGATGGATTTTAAAATGTACTAAGGTGTGATGAGCTCAATACACAATAAATCATAATTAACTTGTATACACATAATTTGTATTAAATATGTATATGGAGTACGATTCTAAGTGTATTATTATGATGAGTTATACATGTGTAACTCTTAAGATATTAGGAGAACAACTTCCAATAACCAAATGCATTCATAATTTATATTCATAACTCAACGTGTTTAATAATGACTCTATTGATCTTTATGTACAATTATTATCACTTATTGTTGATGTAGATTCTCTACCAGAGTGATCTATTGTTTGTGTGTATATTTAACCACTTATAAACACCATTACAATCAAAATGCAAGGAATGAGCATTTATGGACCACTCGCACAAACTTTATAAAAGATTCTAATAAGTGTTCTTATACAATTACAATGAAAGACCACCCCAAACCCTTTTGTTGATTTTTAAAAGATTAGAATTGAATTTCAAGTGCATTGAGCAAGGATAATTTATGGATTAGTCATACAAACTTTATAGATGGTTGTAACAATCCTTCATAGATCATAATGCAATGGATTGGTATGCTAATATGTAGATGAACATTGATAGATACGTTTCAAATTGCTCATGCAAAAATTTTAGATGGTTATAACAACTTGCTCAATCATATTATATTGGATTGGTTTACCAATTTGAAGATGGGCACACAATTTATTGATGCTTCCAAAATGAACCATACTTCTTACTTTAATTTGGTTTTGTTCTTAACTTGATAAAATTAATGTAAGTATCTTTTGAAACCTACATGGTTATAGGACCTCTTTTCTTATAATAAAATTATTTTACAAAATTAATATGATGACATGTCTTCAATTTTCTCTTTGGACATGTCTTCTTAAATTGACCTATAAATTGTCTTTGATATTCCAAAGGAAAACTCATCACAATAGATCTAAATATGATATTGCAAATGCAACGACATTATACTCTATTGCCCAAGGATTACTTATGATCCAATCATAATATTAGAAGTATATTACTCTCATTATGGAAAATAACTAAGATAATAATAACATAATTTAAATAGCACAAAGAACACACCATTTACACCAAGATTTACCCTCGATAAACCCATGAGGGAAAAACTCTGACAAGAATTAAGGTTTGTGCCTTGCTTTTTTTGTTCTAAACATTATGCAAAATACAAAGAAAGATTGACTCTCTATAGATCTAATACACATTTTGGTTTGTGATAGGGTGCTACAAGGTTACCTTTTTCCTCTACTCTACTATGATGTAGATTTTAACCTTGTACAATTATTTACTGCAAACAGGTTTTCAATAAAAGAAAATAAAAGATACAATGGCAAGTACACACATTACACATATATTTTTCCCCTGGAAACCCAAACCGGGAAAACCAACATCTTCTATATTCATCAGCTCACACACATTGTTTACAATACAATATACATATAGGATCCCATGACATCCAAAACCCTAATCCAATAACCCAGATTAGTCAATGACCCTAATTCCTTAACCGGAAATAGAAAACCATTGGCGAAAACCATGTGCCCAAAAATGGAGGCAAAACATCGCCAAAAACAAATCGGGGGCACTACCCCCGAACCCTTGTGCAAGGGGGCTCCTGCCCCCCTGTGACCCCCCGAAAAAGGGGATGCTCTGCCCCACTCTTACCGCCCTACGCACCTAGCACAACGTAAACACTAATTTTAACCATGTAACAAATATAACACATATCCAACATATGATATCACGCTACTTTGCATTGCTTGTCTACGAAGTATAAAATTATTACAATAGGAGCATAACCCCTTTCTCACCTTGCAACTAAGATTTTAACACCTCTCAATAGTCATTAGGGCCAGGATCAAGGTTGTTACATGTATTAGCTCCTAATTAGGGTTAGCAGCTTAGACCCTCTATAATCTTCTTGGAATTTAATAGGATCCCACCTTAACCCCCTTACTTAAATACTTTATTAATGTATGAGGCCACCTTCCTTGAATAAGGCCCATTAAATAGTTAGTTAATAGTTCCTCATTGTAATAAATGGGTCCTTTTTAGTAATAAGACTCAAATTAGTTGATAGGCCCTCATTATAAGGGGCCCATAGGTAGTTAAGATCCTCTATGGATATATATATATATATTAAGTAGAAGGTTATGTATTGTTTTGTCAAGAATTGTTATTGTATTTGGAGCATTTATCTTGGAGGTTGCTCCCTTGAAGAGGCAAGTGAACATAGCTCTATATTTTTATCTTTTTTATCTCTTGTGTTCTTGGATTATGCACTATATTTTATGTGTTTTATCTAATGTTTTGGGGTTAAGTACACTACAAGTGCTATCAAAAATCTTTCTTGGGCAATAAGTAAGAGAATTTTTGGGCACAAAGGGGAATTTTTTTTCTCTTTTTGCAAATTTTCGATAAAAAGGAGGACGTCATAATTCAGGTAGATTTATGAAAGTTTTTATGCAGAATTTGGAAAATCTAGCTTCAGAAATGAATTCTCTCCAAAAAATACCCAATTTAAAAAAAACAAAATCGTCCAAAACGGAGTCCGGAAAGTGGAGATATCATCGATTCAAAATCTATCATTTTTTAGGTTTTTTTATGTGATGGCCACAAATCATAGATTGGATATATTTTGACATAGTGCACATATTTTAGTCAAACCAATGCCATTAGATCTAGAAAATTTGCAGCATTTCATAATTGGGGTCATAATAACCAATTAGATACGTATAATTGAAGTTGTGATCATTTTTACATTTTTGACCTCAAGCCCTACCTTGTGCAAGTTATTTTCTGTTATTTCTAAGTGTTTTTTCTCGCATTAACAAGATCATAATTTTTTTTTTAGAGATGTGTTCCAGCGTCTTTAAATAACATAGTGATCTGTCATTCAGAGGCTAAAACTGTGATAGGGGAAGAATACAGGCAGGAACTACACATGGTTTCACCTTGTCTTGTTGGAAACCCTTATAACCCCTATTGGTACCGCTTTGAGTAGTATTGCATCAGACAGTACATGTATACAAAATCTCACTTCCACATACCATTGGGTATATAGGAAGGCCCCTAGGTACACCTGAAACCGACCCTAGATAAACTTATTGGTTGTCTTGTTTCTATAATAAACCAAGATCAACACTTGGGGAGATAGCTCTATAGTACTTGGGTAATAGAGTAGTATGGATAAGGGCATGGTGGAGCCTCCTTGGTTAGTGCCCTAAGATATTGGATTGAGTACTACTGTTGGACCCAACATGTATATCAGAGAGCTAAAAAACTTGACACTCCCTTATCTTCAGGACCTCGTAACTTTTTTCAGTGACATTACCCATGAAGGATAATACCTATAAACCCACTCACACTTCCCCAAACCATATAGCCACCCAGTCTACTTCAGACAGGTTGAACAACCTGGAAAATCAATTTAATATGTGGCATGATAAATTAGATGGGTTGAGTGAACATTTGAATATGAATCTAGATGAGAAGTGTTATTGCACAATTTGTCACCTCGGTGAGAAATCCCCAAGATATTCACCACTTTCACCTCTGTGAGAAATCCCCTATATATCTCACCAATGTCACCTTAGTGAGAAATCACCACTTTTAGGGATGGATGAAGGTCCAACCCAAGGGAGGCATTCCCGGTGACCTAAAGAGTTGGGTAGACTAAGGTTAAGGTTAAGAAATACCCCCCTCTCACTAGTCACCTAAGTCAACAAGGTTTATGTCTAAGAAATTGAGGAAAAGAAGAGTAACTTGTGTACCTTCCCAGAACAAGAATAATATAATATATGTATAGCAATTCCAGGTACCAAAATGATAGTAAAGCCTCAAAAGACAATAGACAATGTAAATAAGAAGTGGTTGAAGTAAAAAAATGTTGCAAATTATTTGTGTACAACATCAATTGATCTTTTGTAACGGCCACAAGAAATACTACTCAGAATAGCATGAAAGTACAATGAAAACTTAGCATTTATTCCATAGATTAATTAACACTTTCTTAGGGAATTTTTTTAGTGTGTTAAGTCAATGTTAATTGAGTGTATGCATCAAATTACAAGGTTTTATATTTGTAACAACGACAACACAATTATTTAATTTAGCTAGGATAGAGTTAGTAAAGGTTAGTAAGAGCTTAGAAGAATAAAACGTAAGAGTTGTTTGATCAATTCTTCACAAGAGTAAGTAGAAATTAGTGCCTTTTGGGCTTATGGAGTCAATTATAGTAGCAAATTAACCTGGAGAAACAAATGTAATACTTGTCAATTCTCGCTAGCTCAATCGGTTAAGGTGTGGATTTCATTTGCTAGGCGACCCAAGTTCAATACCCTTATTAAAGTGAGTTTAGTTGGGAGGAGACACCCAAAAATCCAGCCATGTTAACGGTTGGTGTGACCCAGGATAGGTGTGATCCCCAGGTGCTTTTAAGGGATTAAATGCCCCTAGGTTGTGGTTTCTTAGTCAATAGTTAAAAATGCTAGCCCAACAAGTTACAGGCACATTTATAAGAAAAAAAAATGATAATGCTTGTTAAAGGACCAAGAAATAAATGCTAGAGGTGTTGGCACTTCAAGGCCTCAAGCATTCAAATCTCTAAGATAAATTCCACTAGAGCCTGAGCAGTTTTAGGCCCTAGCAACAAGCCTCTAAAATAGGACTCCTAAAGTGCTAGCACTTTAGGGCTTTAGGAGCCTAGTTTAGACAAGATATCCTTGACAAAATAGGAGGTGGAATAGGATATAGAAAGGAAGAAGTACCTTATGTTCCTTTCCTAGGATTTACAATAAGCAATTTCATAATATTCAATATGAAACAAGTAAATTTAACCACAAACATTAAATGCATAAACGAAGTTGCAGAATTTACTTACTTTCACCAAGAATGATCAAGAATAAACCCTATTTTAGCACTTTACCACCACAAAATAGCCAAGTAACATCCAAAGCATTGCCTCCAAGAGATAGCGCACTAGTAAAAAAGACCATAAACTCCAAACATAGCACAAATTTAAGCCAATTATGCTCTAGAGGGTGAAAACTTCATATTTCCCTCTTGTGAGAGGTCATTTTTCATCAAAAAATGAAATATGAGGTCTATTTATATGACCTTTTCCCCCAAAAATGTCAATTTAAAATTATAAGAGGATCAACCCTTAAAAATTTCCCCTTAAAATCTAATTTTAATAAAATCACATGAAAAACCCCTTAAAGGGTGATGTCATGCCCTTCTAGGGTGACGTTTGTCTCCCACAAGGTAACGTTGGAGATGGAGAGTGAAACGTTGGGCGTCCAAAGGCCAAATATCACCCACATGTGTCACAACACAATGCCAAGTGTCCTTCTTCCACCGAAATATCATCATCTTCAAGCCCTAGTCTAGAGTGATGTCCAAGCCTCCAAAGGCCAACGTCCAAGTAGAGAAGGATGGGAGTTGGTTTCCCGACCAATCTAGAGTGTCTTCAAAGGCAACAACCGACTTCTTCAAGGTGCAACTGCTAATCACAAGCTTTCCCTGGAGATGGGGTCTCTGCATCTATCCTTGGGCTCCAAAGCCCCCATGAAGGTCTGAACAAGTCATCTCCTCACGAATACATGTCCATCGAGCAAGGTCCCGCAAAGACAAACAGATATGCCCTCCAAGGGTCCATAATTCACAAGAATCATGCCAAGTAAGCCACATCTAATAATCAAACCACCCGAATATGTGCATCAAACCCCCCTTTTCAAACTAAACAAATTCTCAAAAACCTTATACAATTTGTCAAATTTAGGTGTGGGAGGGGTGTCAAGGAATCCTATTGGGAGAGTCAATCCTCAATTCAAGGGTGTTTCCCAAGAGAAAACCATCTAAGTCATGTGTGAGTGTGAGCTAGAGTGGGGTAAAACTTTTGGGCATGGGGTGTTGGGTATGTGTTATATTCTTTGCATGTGTGTGTGTGGGCGCGTCAGATA
>CBVK0100527762.1:0-11792 GCA_900067695.1 Picea abies | reverse complement strand
GGGGGGGGTGTTGGGGAGGGTCCCCTGGGTCCCAACTATAAGGGGGTTTGGGGGCAGAGTCCTTGAAAAAACAAAAAATTGGTAGTTTTTTGCGTCCATTTTGGTGGTTTTCGTCACATGGTTTTCACCGATGGTTTTCTAATTCCAATTAAGGAATTAGGGTTGTTGACTAATCTAGGTCAATGGATTAGGGGTTTGGATGCCACAAGATCCTATATGTATATTGTATTGTAAAAAATGAAGATGATGATGAATAGAAGATTAAAGGTGCGACTTTAATAGGTTGTTGGTTTTCCCGGTTTGGGTTTCCAGGGTAAAAATCTATGTGTAATGTGTGTATGTGTGCCATTGTATCTTTTCTATTTTTATTAAGAATATGTTTGTAGTAATTAACTATATAAGGTTAAAATATACATTCCCTCCATCAAGATGCCCATTTACAAGTTCTAAAATGTGAATCTTGCCAATGCTTCACTGGGAAGAAAAAGTCAGTTTTTTTACCTCTTAATCCCATTGAAGTACAAGTCCCTTATCATAGGATCAGGTATGGAATTTATTGGGCCTATCTCTCCACCTTTTAGTGTAGGTCACATATTTATCTTGAATTCTACTAACTACTTTACAAAGTGGGTAGAAGAAAATTCCCTTATGAATGTTACGAAACAACAAGAGGTAGAATTCATCTAACTTAATATTTTATCCCACTTTGGAATTCTCGCTGAGATATTGACTGATAATGGGCCAACTTTCATGTCTAATGTTATGCTTCACCTTAGTGTCACACATGACATCCAACTTTTTCAATCTTCCACCTATTATCCCTAGGGTAATGGATTGACCGTATCAACAAATAAAAATATGATTCAGATCCTTAAGAGAACAATTGAAGACAACAAGCATGATTGGCACAAAAAAACTAAAATTTTCTTTATGGGATGATTGGATAACACCCAAAATAGTGACAAGCCGAAGTCATTACACTTTGATGTATGGAACCCCTTATGTCATGCCTATTCTGACGATGCAGAAACCCCCTTCTCCTCCTTCCTGAGGGGATGCTTGACCTCTCGGTCTAGGATCACTCAAGTCACCAAACCAAATGGTTCGTAGGGCTTCTGATGGAACCAATTTGACTTGACAATGACCCTTTACTTTCTCGGCAGAGGTTGTGTGGCACCCGTGGACCCTCATCTTAGCACTTTTCAAATCTTAACACCAACGAACACTAGCTCTCCATTCTAGGCTCCCTTCTTGATGTGACCACATACTATGACCATGGGCCATCTCCCTTCATGATCTCATGATTCAGAACTTTCACGAGCTACTTACTCCTTTTTCCCTGATTCTTGAATTAGTGAATTTTCGAGACCAGATCTACGATCCACGTTCCTCTCATGATCAACGACTGTGATCAATTCACAAGTTCAAACTTCATGAGTCCTTCCTTCTCCCACTCTTATTTTCTCGATCTTTGAACCAATGAAGTGTTGATTTCACACCACGTGTCCTATCTTGTTGGACAGCTAGGATTGCTTCGACTCCCAAATTCTCAGGTATTCTCTCCTCTTGGATTTTCTCCGAAGTGTTCCTCCTCTGAAATACATAGATCTATGCCACATGCCTTCCAGATCCAACATCCTGGATTAAACTCGCTCTTTGCGACTTCGCGAAGATCCTTTTTTTCTCTCAGAAAACCTCCCGAAGTTCTTTCTCCCGAACCTCTCGATCTTCTGCCACCTATCTCCTTCGATGATGGACAATTTCACTATGTTCGAGACTTCGGCAGGTCCTAGACCTCTTTGCACACTTAGTGCAAATTTCTCTTTCGAGACTTGGGTTATTATCGAACTCATTCTTCACTCCTTGTAGACTTTTGTGCAGACTCTACTATGAATTTACTTGGCTTGAAAACCTGCAAAGTCCACTGTTCCTCTGTGAACTTCCTTGTGCCCTCCTGGCAATTTATCACTCTCCCTCCTAAGATTGTAATATGGACTTACAGTATTTTGGGCAAACTCCTTTCATTTGGCTAAGCTTCTCAATGACTTCTCCCTCGACTTTATGGAAGGGTTTAAGGCATCTCCTTTCCTTTGTCGATGCGCTCTTGCAAAACCTTCCTTCCTCAGAATGTTCAACAATTATGGGATTCTCATAAGGGTAAAAACACTTACAGTCATGTTTCTCTTGTGCACGCTCACACTAACTCGATGGCCTCTTGGAAGAGTGTTTCAGAGTGTTCAGTAAATATGGACTGTATCTTCCCTTACACAATCTTTCCTTCCAAGGTACTTCACCACCTTGAAATTTCTCCCTGAGTCTGTAAATTAACCTAGTATGCCCTCTTGATAGTCTCTCTTCTGACTTCGCTGAGTTCAGACAAGCACTCCTTGCGTCAGCTCACATAGTTTCCTCTCTCTATCACACACTCCTTGCACTTGGCCTAGATAACCAGACTTAACTCAACACACTCACGGATATAAAAATTTATATCTATCCCTGCAGACGATTTCTAACATTCATCTACAACTCAAATGCATACAAATGACATTCATAACACAACATCCATTACACAGAAATTGATAGAAGGAAAAATGTCATTTTCTATTAATGGTGGAATGTCAAATTACAATAGTGGAGTCCGAGCTACAATTGAGTCTCGTCTCTCTATGGGTCTCTCCCTATCTCCTATGCATCTATTTACAACAACAACAACAACCTCTACTTGGAAACAATACAAATATTTATACAAGAGGGGCTCGACGAGATTCCCTCGCAAGCTAAACTAGTGGTGTCAAATCACCATTCAAAATGCTTGTCTAATGGGAAAATTACAATGATGGGAATCTAATCTGAATCGAATGCATATCCCTTCTTCCGTCAACCACTTAATGGAAACCTTATCTCCATCTTGTGAAAATGCGCAACTTGTCTCTTCCAGCTTGTCTTCATTAAATGCATAGATCACGATTTTGATTCTCGAGGAAAAATGAGAGGGCAGTGCCTCTCCCCTCCTTGAATGCACATCACACGTGTTAATTGGCTAGCACGTGCTAAGATGGAGCGATGCTCCTGCATCATACTCCACGGCTACGAAAATCATGAGCTTTCTAGCGTGGTTGAAATCCTCCTTGATCCCAAACTTTCTCTTGGAGCTGTCTCTCTTCTCCTCTGCTTCGCCTGCATCTTCCCCGCTACTCGTACAGGTTTCATTTTGTCTATCTTCCTCATGTGGACTGCTTCCTCTGTTGACCCCAACATCAGCTTCCTTATCTCCTCAACCACCTTGTCCAGCTGCTCCATCAGTTGGCTCTCCTATTTCATATTAACTTGCTACATTTCTTCCTTGTCGATGGGTAAATCAAACTGATCCCCCATAGTATCCTCCTCATATCTTGTGGTCTTAGCTTGCCACTCTGCTGCAGCCTCCAATTTTGTAGTCTCCTCATCACTGGGCTTCTGCTTAGCTATTACTTCTGATAGATTGACTCCTGTCAGTTCTCTGACTAGTTCCTTTCCAACTTCATCCAGCTGCAACTCATGCTGGTATGATCCTTCGTCTTCTTCCAACTTAGGTTGTTCAATGTGCATGCTTTGCACTATCACCCTTCTTTCTAGGGCTCTCAATTCCTCACACAGATCGGTAAAATCTATGTTGTCTGCTTCCTCTTCTACTGTAGACTTTAGTGCTGCAGTCATCTCCTGTTCATCTTCCTAGCTGAAAATCTTGAGCAATTCTGCTGAATGCTCTTCTCCTTCTGTTGGGACAGAATTCAGTATCTATTCCTCCTCCTTCATGACAGTCTCAACTTGTTGTCCTTTTGTTGCATCCACAATATATGTGCTAGCCTCTCCTCGGCCGCTTGGTAGGAATATCTCGACTTCTCTAATGATCAGAACGGTCCCCTCATCCTTCTCTTCAATGGTGGAAGTTTTCAAATTCTCATCATATTCATTCACACGGTTTACAGTTCCACGCGAAACTTCATCTGAGTGAGGTCTGTCTTCTTCTTCCTCCTCATCTGTCAACACCTCCTGACGTGAACTCTCAGCTGATCTCATCTCTTCTCCCTTGCCCACTTGGAAATCTAGGATGTATCCTTTGCCCACTTGACAGTTTGCAATATCCACTGATCCCTTCCCATTGTCCACTTGGAAACCTATGTGACCTTTTCCAGACCTCTTTCCCTCATCACTAAGATTTTCAACATACCTCGGAAACCTTTCTAACACCTGTTGTTTCCCTCTGGACAAAAACTTCTAAACATGCCATTTAACTGTCCTCTTCA
Source organism: Picea abies (assembly GCA_900067695.1). Classification (NCBI taxonomy): domain Eukaryota; kingdom Viridiplantae; phylum Streptophyta; class Pinopsida; order Pinales; family Pinaceae; genus Picea; species Picea abies. The sequence continues at coordinate 7,506 of CBVK0100527762.1, read as the reverse complement.
AAGGCCATTCATACCTCCAAATCATATTTGCTTCATGCTGCATCTTGAATGTTAGCTTCTCCATCTGGGCTCATATTTCACTGAGCTCCTTGTCCATATCCGCTTTTCTCCTCTACGAATGGAATTCTCCTCGACCATGTTTATGACCTTAAATGGTCATATTTCTTCACCTACAGTTCATCACCCGCTGCACACCTTGCAACAACTTCAACAGAGCATCACACTCTACCTCCCTTGCCTACAAAAATCAATTATGCATTAGCTCTGATACCACTTCTGATGACGTAGAAACCCCCTTCTCCTCCCTCCTGATGGGATGCTCGACCTCCCAGTCTAGGATCGTTCAAGTCATTGAACTGAATGGTTCGTTGGGCTCCTAATGGAACTAATTTGACTTGACACAGGCCCTTTACTTTCTTGGCGCAAGTTGTGTGGCACCCGCGAAACCTCTTCTTAGAGCTTTTTAAATCTTAATGCCGACAGAGAGTAGCTCTTCGTGCTAGGCTCCCTCCTTGATGTGATCACATACTATGACCATGGGCTAGTTCCCTTCGTGATCCCGTTCTTCAAAACTTTCATGAGTTGCTTACTCCTTTTTCCACAATTCTCGAATCGACGAATTCTTCGGGACCAGATTTGCGGTCCACGTTCCTCTCGCAATCAATGGTTGTGATCAATTCACGAGTTCGAACTTCATGATTCCTTATTTCTCCCACTCTACTTTTCCTGATCTCCGAACTAGTGAAGTGTTGATTTCACCCCACTTGTCCTATCTCGATGGATGGGTAGGATTGCCTCAGCTCCCAACTCCTTGAGTATTCTCTCCTCTTGGATTTTATCTGAAGGGTTCCTCCTTCAAAATATGTAGATCTATGCCACGTTCCTTCCAGATCCAACAGACTGGATTCAAATCACTCTTCGTGACTTCACGAATATCCCTATTTTCTCTCGGAAAACCTCCCAAAGTTATTGCTCTCGAACCTCTCGTTCCTATGCCACCTGTCTCCTGCGACGATGGACAATTTCACTATCTCTGGGACTTTGGAAATTCCTCGACCTCTTTGAACACTTAGTGCAACTTTATATTTCAAGACTTAGGTTATTCGTGAACTCCTTCTGCACTCCTTGTAGACTTCTATGCAAACTCTACTACGAATTTTCTCGGCTTGAAAACCTTCAAAGTTCATCGTTCCTCTGTGAACTTCCTCATGCCCTACTGACAGTTTATCACTCTCCCTCCTGATCTTGTAATATGGACTTACAGTATCCTGGGCGCACTCCTTGCATTTGGCTAAGCTTCTCGATGGCTTCTCCCTCAGCTTTATGGAAGGGTTTAAGGCATCTCCTTTCCTTTGTCATTGAACTCTTGAAAACCCTTCCTTCCTCATAATGTTCAACAATTCCGAGATTCTCTTAAGGGTAAAAACACTTCCAGTCGTGTTGCTCTTGTGCACGCTCACACTAACTCGATGCCCTCCTGACACAGTGTTTTAGAGTGTTTAGTAACTTTGGACTGCATCTTCCCTTACATAGTCTTTCCTTCCAAGTTACTTAACCACCTTGAAATTTCTCCCTGAGTCTGTAAATTAACCTAGTATGCCCTCCTGTAAGTCTCTCTTCTAACTCCGCTGAGTTTAGACATGCACTCCTTGTGTCGGCTCAAAGAGTTTCCTCTCTCTGTCGTGCACTCCTTGCACTTAGCCTAGAGAACCATACTTAACTCAACACACTTGCGGATAGAAAACTGTATCTCTATCCATGTAGACGATTTATAACATTCATCTACAACTCAAATGCATACAAATGACATTCATAACACAACATCCATTACACAGAAATTGATAACAAGAAAACTGTCATTTTCTATTAATGGTGGAATGTCAAATTACAATAGTGGAGTCCGAGCTACAATTGAGTATCGACTCTTTGTGGGTCTCTCCTTATCTCCTATGCATCTGTTTACAACAATAACCTCTACTTGGAAACAATACAAAGATTTATATAAGAGGGGCTCGACGAGCTTCCATCGCAAGCTAAACTAGTGGTGTCAAATCACCATTCAAAACGCCTATCTAATGGGCAAATTACAATGATGGAAATCTGCTCTGAATCAGATGAAGATCCCTTCTGTCGTTAACCACTTAATGGTGACCTTATCTCCATATTGTGCGAATGCACAACTTGGATCTTCCAGGTTGTGTTCATTAAATTCCTGGATCACACTTTTGATTCTCGAGGCAAAATGAGAGGGTGGTGCCTCTCCCTTCCTTGAATGTGCATCACGTGTGTTAATCGGTTGGCACATACTGAGGTGGAGCGATGCTCCTACATCATATTCACTTGAAAATTCCATCCTCGATTTTGGTTATTTATGAGGCAGAAGATGATTTCCATCCCTTGCAACATTGTTTAGACACCCTAATCGAACTAGAGGAGGTTAGAAAAGGTGCATTCCAACACCTCCAAAATAAGGAAGACATTGTCAAACATTCATTCGATAAAAGAGCCACGATGGAAAATTACAAAGTAGCAGAATATGTCCTACAGTGGGACAAAGAACATGAGGCCCCATCCAAAAACCACAATTTTTATTTGTTATGGTTGGGTTGTTACATGATCTATGAGGTTTTAGGGACCAATGCTTTAGGATTAAAAACCTTGGATATTGAACCACTCCAATTCCCAATGAATGGTCACCGCATAAAGGCTTTTTGTGCTTAAGAAACCTCATCCTTTATGTACATATCTCACCTCAATTTGATTTCCTACTTTAATATTCCTCCTTTTGTTTCAATTTTAAGCTTTTGGATTGTTTCATTTTAGTTTTGAGTGTAGGCCCCTTTTTGTTTTCCTCTTGATTTTGGCCTTTCTTATTTTAGTGTTGTATACTATCTGCTTCACCTTGATTTTAGATGTTTGATTTTAACAAGAAAAATAGTTTCCTCATGACCATATTGTTGATTGAAAAGAGTGTCATCCTAGGAGTCCCTTTATGCATGCTTTTCCCAAAACAAAAATGTTACTTTCTATCACCATAAATGAAATCAACCTTGATTTTTATTAAGTTAAAATCAGTGGGATAAAGTTTAAGGGAATTAACTTATAATTTTACCTGGTGAAGATGAAACCTGATGGCATGATGACTAACATGGATATGTGATTGAGACTGATCTTTTCCCCAAAAAATTTATGACATGACAATTTCCAAGGAATTTTCTTTTCTCCCATAGAGTATAATCACTTGAGAGTTTTGAGATACTTCAACATCTTTTGCAAAAAAAAAATCATATTTCTTTACTCCCTTGATTGATTAGTTTGCTTGCTATTTCTTTCTCTTATGGGTCACTAATTGCAAAAGATATTCAATTTCTTGTTTGTATGTCGAAAATTGAAGGCATGTATGAGACTTTGTGTTGAGCCAAGGTTCACCTTAAGCCTCAAATCCCATAGTTAAGACATAATCTAAATGGGGGATCCACGTCACTTGGTCCACATTGCTCAACAAAACCTAGGTCATTATTCCTTTTCTTTTATCCTTTTTAGATCTCAGAAAAAATTCCTCTGTATGCTTCTATTGCACCACTTTCATTCTTTGGTTTATCCCTAATGTGAAAAATGGTCCTCATACTACAATTGAATTCTCTCCCCCCCCCCACCCACCTCAGTTAATTCAAAAAGTATAACTTTTATTGTGTATTGCCACCTATCATGTGGACGATCCCATTGTTTTACATGCCGTGGAAGTAATTTCCCCTTTGGTGCAAAGAATGTTGACCCAAAAATCTACTTTGGGCTCAACATGATGTTTCTCATTTTTATATCTTCCCTAAATAGCAGGAGGGTTGCTTTGAGAAACCTATCAAGCTCTGATCCCAATAAATAAAGTGGTATGAGTCATAGTTATTATGGTCATTTCCCATTAAAGAGTATTAGGAGGTTTATTTAATAGGTTCTTTCAAGCACATATATATTTATCAATCACTAGAAAAGTATCAATCATTGGTTTTAAGTCACTTGGTCTCAATTCAAGTTAGTTACAGGATCAAATTTTAGTTTGGTCAATGCCATAATTATTAGTCAGAGTTTTAGTAGGGATAAATGGATTTAAAATTAACAATTTTATCTATCCTACTATAACCTATTTGGAATCTTCATGGAATTCATCAATACAATTGTGTCCAACAATAGCTTGTCAGCACTCAAACAAGCTCAATTGGGCCTTGCTTGACTTCTTTTGGGACCATAATATTTTTCCCCTAAGGGAGGCCATCCCAGGATTATTTTGGAGTTATAAAACCCTCCCATATAATAATTCTCTATGTCAATGCTACTCAGTTCAAATTTCATGAGGTGAGGACTCAATTTGCAAAATTTTCAATGTTGGCCCCTTTCGCTAGTCACTAGGTGGGTCCCATATAAACATGGTCTTTCATAGAAGATACAATTATTTTTGTTAATTTTATTAAAAATATAGTGGTTTTACCCTATAGGGATCAAGATAATATTTCCAAGGAGATGTCATTTCCTGATTTTGAGTTCATATAACTAGCCTACAAAGGGCACGAGTTGCATATCTCCTAAATGGCCAAATTTCATAGTTGTTACTTCCTTATCATTTTATGTTTTGAAATATGACTCAAAAGAAAATCAGGCCTATAGGTGATGTAGGGAAGTATGATACATTTCCGATGGCATATCACAAACTAGGTTTTGACCCTTGATTGTTGAGAACGATCCTTCATAATTTCAAGACTACTTTTAGGGGCTTGTTTGGTGATAGTGGTTTAGGGTTTAAAATTATCATTAATATGATTATAATTGGAAAATAGGAATTTCCATCTTGTAGTGGAATAAAATAAATTTCCAATGATGTCTAATTTACCTCATTTCAACATCGTATGACCCAATTAGAGTAGTCACAAATAATTGAACTGGTTGAGGCATCATGATATAACTAGCTTGCATGGTAGGGTTTTAGGTTAGTCAAACTAGCATTTAACAGTCTCATCTCAAATATTTGTGTCCACGTCATTGAATTACTCGTTGATACCTTTATGAAAATAGTTCATTTTCCCCAATTGGATATTGTATGGAGACATCACAACTTTCGCAAGTTTCAATACAATTTGGGGCCCACTTACAAATCAGGGTTTAGATGGAAAATCTTCCTAGCCAAAATTGAGGGCATAGGTGGCACAATATAGGTTTTTCAATTGCATGGTCTCGATAGAATCATTGATAATTTTCCAATGGTGTTCCCCACAATGCATTCCAACTCTGTCTAATCCAGCCTCATTCTCAGACTCCTTTAGTGAAATTCAAAGTCAACTAAGTTGACTTTGCATGCATTTTGAGGAAAATTATAAAACTATAAAAGACAATGAATGCATGGGAATGCCATGCAAAAATGGGAAAGGAGAAAAAAATTAAAAACTAAAATAAAAAAAAAACCCTACCCACCTCTTTTAGGCCTCATTTGACAAGTTGATGGGGAAGGGAATGGAACTCTAGTCTAGGTCTGCACCAGCAGAGGGTGCAATCCATATAGATCTACACTAGCATAAAATAGAGATTAAGTACTCCATAGTGCCTAAACTTTCTCCATTTCCTATTTACAAAGTTTCAAATTCTGATCAATATTACTATTCATGATGGATTAGTGCTAGTTTTAATTTCTCTAGATGAGGATTGTATGCCATTGAAATTGTTGGTTCAAATTGTTATATGGTTGAGATTAGGTTGTTGGTTCAAATTTTAATTATTGGTTAAAAGTTTTTGAATTTTTATTCATGGTTGTACCTGAGTGATTTACCAGAGAAAAAAAATTACAAGAGGGAGGGGATTTGATCCCCTCTTGGGAACCAGGCCCAAGCCCCAAGTCCTCTTTAAAACAAAATCTGGTTTGTTTTATATGCTACCTATAGGTTAAAGTTTGAAGGGGAGGAGATTTCAACCCTTGACCTCCCCCTTCCCCCCTCCTCCATTCTAAAAAATAAAACAATTACAAGCAAATGGAGGGGGAGGGGGTGAAACCTACAACCTCCCCTCGTTTTTACCATACAAAACCCACTCTACAAAAACAATTTTTTTTTACAAATGGGCTGAGTATCCCTTCCACCACTATCACTCACCTAAAATTGAGAGGTATTGGAGGCCTCTGGGACCGAATTTTTCAAAATCGAAAAAGAGCCATTTCAGAGACGTCCCTATAGACCTATAGAAGCTGGTAAATTCAAATCTTAGGTTTTATTTTCAAATTTTCCTCATATTGGACCTCAAACCAACATTTTTTCATTACTTTTCCAGGGTCATATCTCACTCATTCTGAGCTCGATTTGCACCAAATAAAAGGCATTAGGAAGATGGTGAGTAGCATTATAGTATGGAGACTTGAAATTTCAAAATGATGGTTTTTAGGTACAGAGGATCAACCATTCAAGATTTCACACCTAAGTCTTGCTTTGGCAATTCAATCTCGGATTGAAGACATTCTTCACCAACATAGTTACCAACTTAACGAGAACTCTACAAAGTTCTTTTTTTCAGGGGGGGTTACATTTTTTATCCCGTTTTTAAAAATGGTGCTACCGGTAGCACCCCCCTATCTTTTTAGGTGGTATTTTGACATTTTAATTGTTTTGATCCATAATGTTTCAACATTATTTGTTTAAATGCTTATTTTTCATCTATTTTCAAAATTTTCTATTTTTTTTTCCAACGGTGTTTTTAGTCATTTTTCCATGCTTCTTTCAATATTGAGAATATTTTTTACCATTTACTTTTTTGAAATTAAGAATTTTCATACAAGTGTGTCTTGTTAATTAATTTATGGTTCCATACTTTTAAAATATAGTGGAAAACATAATTTTTAACACATTGTTTACTTTTACTTTAATACATAGAAAATAATTGTAGTTAAATAACACTATTTTTGAATATTTAGCAAAAAAATATAATTTTTTTTTTTGATAAATTAAAAACTAAAAAAACTAAGAAAAATAAAACAATTGAAATTATAAAAATAAAAATAAAATTCAAAAGCAAATTCATATTAAAAAAAAAAATAAAGAAAAACTTAAAAAATTAAAGAGAAAAAACACCAAAAAATTAAAATTATATATAAAAACTAAGAGAAAATGAGGAAAAAAAAAAGGTAAAAAACTAAATTTATGGTCAAAAACACTTTAAAAGGTTAAAAAACAAAAAAAATAATATATATATTGAAAATCCTAAAACAAATTTTTTAATACAAAAAAAAAAAAATTACAACCAAAAACTACAAATTTATATTAAAAACTTAAAAAAAAACAATTTAAATGTAAAATTCTATAAAAAATATATATATAGCCCGGTGGGTTATCTCAAGTGGATGTGTATCGTTGTTTTCTCGATTGAGATTCCACGATCGAATCCCTAACTAAGAGCCTATTTAGACCCTCACTTGATGTCCCCATTGGGTTACGCCCGTAATGAGGTTGAACAGTTTACCCTTTTACCATCCACTAA
>CBVK0100527761.1:0-11792 GCA_900067695.1 Picea abies | reverse complement strand
TCAGTGATTTCGAACAAAGATTTGATTGGACGTTCAGGATGGCCGGGTATGCAGACAAGAGACATATTGCAGAGGGGCCGACTTAGGCTTAGTGACAAACTTCCCTTAGACAATAGCATGAAAAGTGATAAGACTCAGGAATCATATCTGTTAATCATAAGCAGGAGGCAACGCAAACTCTCCATATGTTTGGAAGAGTAACCAAACGGTGGAGGACACAACTCAATATAGTGAGCAAAGCTTCCTAAGGTCGTACTACATCCCAAAGTCTGATGAATCAAACGGACAGATGTTCTTTATCCAAGGGCGATTCATGATGCTGCCAATAAAGAAAATACTTTTCCCATCCTCTTTTTGGGGTATATTTGATTTTTTTTGTTCTTTTTGATGATTTTGAAAAAGAATAAAGGAATAGTTACGTTACAACGGAGGAACGAGTACAACAAACATACAAGATCGAGGCACAAGGACAAGACTGATGTTCTAGGAAATGATACTCAGGAAAAATCCTCTAGTGGCCAAAGGTGTTAAGATGCAAATGCAAATTGTTACTAGACTGATAGGTAAGGTATGCGAATGCGGTTGATAGAACACACAATGGTAACGTCCTTCGATGTAAGTTTAACGAGCCCAAAGAAGGGAAGCTCGGTGATTGTTCATATTTAGAGAGTCTGAAAAAGCATAAAAGGAAACTCCATTGGGGTACCTTTTTCGTCAATAGTTTAGTTGGTTCAAAAAAGGGGTAAACTAGCACCGACTAGACGTCAATTCAAAACCATTTTAACGAGTGTGACAAGGACAATATCACTCGGCTATTTTTACAATTTTAAGGAGTCTGAAAAAAGCTTAACTATGGACTCCATCAGGAATGTTCTTTTAGACCGTTTTAACGAGTGTGAAAGAATAAGGTCACTCGACAATCTTTTCAATTTTAGGGAGTCTGAACAGAGCTCAACTATGGACTCCGGGGGGGTTTCTTTTTCGTAAATTTAGTCCCTCAGGCCCAAAAAAGGAATAAAATCATACCTGAGGATACTCTTCTAAAGAATTGGAATTCAATAGAGTATTCTTTTGTTCGTACAGTTGACCATTCGAACCGAAAAAGGGGTAAACTACCGCCAGACATACGTGACTTCAAATTTCAGTTTAACGAGCGTGAAAGGTCACAAGATCGCTCGGCAATCTTTTCATGTTTAGAGGGTCTGAAAAGGGCTTAAAAGGAGACCCATTTAAGGAATGTTCTTCTGGACCAATTTAATGAGTGTGAAGAAACAAGGTCACTTGACAATCTTTTCATCTTTAAGGAGTCTGAAAAGGGCTTAAAGAAGACTCCATGATGGTTACTTTTCTCAGTTAATCCGGACGAGATCGAAAAGAATAAATGCAGTCTCGCCGGATGTTGCTTTCGGATCTCAAAGCGAGCTTGAAAAACAACAAAGTTAGCTCATGATCGACACTTTGTGGATCGATGCCTGGAATTTCCTCATAAGACCAGGCAAAAACGTCGCAGAATTCTTTGAAAATATCTGTGTAAATTTGAACCTCTTCGGGGGAGCAATCCGCTCCGACGAAGACATTCTCCATGACGCCAGGGTTTCTGGAGATGTTAATAGGTATGGTTTCAGTGATAGTCACCATATTCCCCTCAGCATAAATTTCCTATGTAGCTAAGAGGTTAATAGGACACGGCTGATCTCCCGTCATGGTGATAGTGAATTCTCCGGCCTTGATTTGGCTTAACTCTGGGAGGAAATATGATCTGTGATGAAGATCTTCCCAAGGTTTGTCTGGACTAGTCATTGCTTCGATTACAACTTTGTCAGAAGGCAAGAATAAGTCTAACGAATCGGTGGTAGCAAGAGAACCCTGAGCCCAGATAGGCTCTTGAAGTGGATCCAACTCTTGTGCAGGAGTCCGATCAGGAGTAGCTAAAGTTTGCTGGACTAAAGAGTATGCTACTTCAGTGGTCGACAAGGGTAGGGACATGCCAGCATGCCCTGTCTCATCCATCGTGGCTGATGGGGAAGGAAGAATCCATGGATCCTGAAAGTACGTCGTGCGGAACGACGAAATGTGAAAAATCTTAGCCTTGTGGTGGGTCAATATAAACTTAACATCGCCATGAGGAGGTGGATAATCGAAAGTACCCATCAAAGATGGGAACAAACCAACTCCTATGTTAATGACACTGGCTTGAGGATTATCTATCATGGTAACCGTGGATGCCCCTAAGGCAGGGTTAGGTCGAGAGAAGGACAACCGATCAATGGTCACTATCCGACCTTCATGTGGAAACAATAAGACTCGAAAAATTGTAGCGACCATCGCTTGCATAGCATAAGTCCAACTACGACCTGACAAGAGATTGTAGTCGATGGGGGCATCGACTACCTCTACTTCGACGCACACGGTCTTCCCCCCTAACTGCACAGGGAAAGAAGGAATGATGCCATGTGGTCAGAAAGAACGATCGTCAAATGCAGTGAGGAGAGTAGGTGATGGAGACAACTCGGGCTGACCAATGGCTTTCCAGCATGCTAACGACATAACGCAAGTCGACGCACCGTCGTCAACCACTGTGCAGAAGATATTCCGTGTAAAATTTTTCGTGGGATGAGACACTACTATCTGAAACGCGACGTGGTAAGGCAGATGAGGTTTCAAGTTAGTCGTATCTAACATGATGGTACCTAGGTTACAAGTCTCAGTAAGGCCTAAAGAAACCAATAAGGCTTTCCTCTGAGCAGGGAAACTTTGGAGGACCTCCAAAGCAGACATAGCACAAGGGGTTTGGGATAAATCTTCCACCACAGAGTAGTTCTGGGCGGCCCTTGCGTTTGGATTGTGAGAAGCTCGCTTGAACGCACCTTTTGGAATGCATGTCATTGTTTCACCCAACGTCTTCTCGATCTGTAGAGGAAGAGATGGGATTTCGGCTTCCTTGCCCTTCTCAGAGGCGCTTGGTTTACTATAGTCGTGCACTCTAGTCGTTATCAAAGCATCACCCCTAACCATATATACGTTCACGGACGAGGAATTGTTAGGAGGAGGGCAGGTTTCTGAACTGCCCCCTTTCGCACTTGCATAAGCTTGAGTTAAATTTTGCCCATGCTGAAAGGGATTCATCAACACGGCTTGTTGTTGTTGTGTGACAAACTTCTGGGCTTCCGCAAGTCGAGGGCATAGATGGGTCGGGTGGTCTTCTGCACACAAGTTGCACAGATACCTCGCCTTCCTCTTTTCGGTGGTTCCCTCGCTAGCATTATCGGTGGGTTTCTTATCCCCCTTACCCTTTTTGCGTTGTTTTTTCTTCCCTTCAGGCTGCTGGGTGGCCTTCGGGTTAGTCGTCTGCACGGAGTGTACTTCCGACGTTTGGGTAGGAGGAGCAGCCAAAGCAGTAGTCTGGCTGGCCGCTGAGTGTTGTATAGATAACTGCTGCAATTGTTTTGTCAATTGCTCAACGGGCTTAGTTTGTGCTGAACCGACGATACCATCGGCATGTGGTCTGGCTCTCTATCTGGTTTTATCCAGTATTGACCGTGGTGCATCTGGCAGGATGTTGTATAGTAAACCAGAATGAGAATAGATAAGCTCAAACTGTTGAGCCCTCATGATAGCATCTTCCTCGGAGAAAACCCCTGAAGTCGCGACGTCTTTGGATAACTGTGGAACTAAAGAATTAAGGAACCACTCTAGCAGGAATGCTGGTGGGACAGGTACCTTGATAAGACTCTTTCAGCGTCGCCACTCTTGAATATGATCTGAGATATGGTTCGCTGTCGTCTGCTCGAAATTGGCTAGCAACTCTATGCCAGCATCGTATCTCACAGGTAACTGGAAATGGTTAAGGAAGGCCATCGCCAGTTCGCCAAAAGAAGAGTATCGTGAATGATCAAGCTCAATGTACCACTTCGCGACACTCCCAATAAGAGTGCGTTGAAACAATCGCAACTGGACAGAGTCATCTTTTAGTGAGTTAGATGAACACAAAAGGTGGAAAGTAGTCACGTGATCACCTGGATCTTCGTTAGGCTTGGACTCGAATTTTGGAATGTCCGAAGGCAACTTCGTTGGCATAGGAGGCCAACGCGGATCGTGACAGATAGGATCATTTAACAACTGTGTCAAATCTGGCAAGTGTAATGTCACCAAGAATGGTATTTTAGGTTGCTGTTGATAGCCTGGATAAAAGGGTCCTGGAGTTTGACTGGCACCAGGTTGCCAGGAAAAGTTTGGCTGCTGGCCCGGATTTTGGTAGAAACCATGGCCCTGACCAGCGTAAGGGTTTTTCATCTGAGGAGACATCATTGGCTGATTCCCCATGAAGGACATAGGATGTTGGGCATTCATTGTGTTTGACGGACTTTGGGACGGATTACCCCATGCCGGTCTTGATGGAAGAGGCATAGAAGTTTGTCCGGGGTTCCATTGGCTATGGAAAGAATTACCCTAGAACGACATTCCAGAGGATGGAATGGATCCTTGTGTTGAGTTCCAAGGTCCTGGTATATGTGCCCCCAGCGCAGGAATAGTACCCTGTGCCAGAGTAGACTGTCCAAAAATGGGTGTGCCCCCAGATGGGAAAGCAGTGGATGCGAAAGTGTTATTACCAAACGTCCCGTTCCAAACAAACGGTGATGAACCTACCGGCAGATTTTGCGCAGGTGTTCCTTGACTCCCGACTCCAAGTGAACTTGTGTGTGTAGGCTTCCTGGCGGACTGCTGATGCATACCACCAAGCGAAGGGGACAAAGGAGGAATATGACCTCCAGTGTAAGGAAAAGCGTTGAAAGGGACAGGAATGCCCCCAAGTTGACCCTGCAGAGGAGCGTTAGAGCTCCCTGCCCCCAGACCCAAAGTCTATAAAGTGGAGTAAGTGAGTGCAGGACTGGTACCTGAACTAGGCATACCGTATGAAAACGGAGGGCCTGTCGCACTAGGTGTGTAAGGAGGTGTGGTCTCCATGATAGATGGGGTCGGTCCACTGTGTGACGTAGTTGCGGTCGAGACCATGGTGGCCTGGACCATCGACAAAGGCAAGTTAGGAGAAGCTTCTCCTGTGGTAGCAACAGTGATGGGAATGGAAGAATTCCCAGTTGAAGTAACAGAGTTTAGTTCCATCACTGGGTTAGGCACTGATATGCATTCATAAAATTGAATTGGCACAATATTGTCCGACCAAGTATCAGTGTTTGAGGTTTCAACCGATCCAATATTGGCGGTTGATTCCTCCGGGAGTTGTTCGGGCTCAAAAGCCCCGGTTTCTTCGAAAGACCCTTGATGGTCTAGCTTCCGCCTCAATGGTGGCGGGGGTGGCTCCAGTATAACCGGTGGCAGGCCCAGAAGCCTTCGTGACCGGCGGAGCTTTAAATCCTCCACTGTGTGAGAAGATTCATGACACGCTAAGGTATTCTACACGAACCAACAGTAACACACACTAAAAGAAGCCCCTATGAGATAATACAAGCAATCACTAACTATTTTGAAGAACAGTTACAACAACCAACACTAGAGCAACTTACCGGTGCAAATGCAACTCGAATACGGAAGCACCCTCCAGGTATACTCTGCAAAGCGTGGCCCGATGTCTGTCCTAGGTACTGCGGTATACCCCCGCAGTCACCTATGTATGTCCCTAGAAAATATTGGCAACTAGTTTGCCAGCACGTGAACAGTCACCAGGCGGGTACAGTCGATAGTCGGGTAGACCACAATGAGCAGGGTATCAAGCCCAAAACCTGTCAAGGGTATCGAGAGCAAATGGTCCAGAAGACAACTGAGGACCTCGAACAGATTCGAGACCCACGAAGCTCCGTGGAAAATGCAAACAATGGAATCCCTTAACAAATCCTCGATATGTGTTCTCCACTACGCTCGGTCCATCTTTGGAGAGGTTATCTCTGCTACCTTTCCTTACGCGACCTCGTGTTTAGCCCCTGTGTTAGAGGGGGGTCCCGGATAACTTTCCGTAACTGGACTTCTACACTCCCTATTGACAGACTCTAATGTTTGATCTGAGTGGCCTTGGAGAATTTACTCTCCAACCTATTCCAAGGCCCTAGTCTTGAGCTAGTGTATGTACCCTACAAACAAAAATTCTAATCATTTTTAATTAGCGTTGCTTTTAATGGGATTTTTAAGTCACAAGGTATGAAAGTGAAACTGATGGTGTGTAAAGACTCAAAGAAAAATGAACAAGAAATGCTTGGAAACAAAAACTTTTACAAACAATGCAAAAACCAACAACTTTTCAACAAGAAAGACTTATTTTCTTTTCAACTTTCCTAAGATTTCATGCAGCAAACACCAAGTAATTTCACTCAAATCTGCGAGCTACTTATACTCTAAATGCAGTGCAAAAACTTATGAAAAATGACTTCTTCCTAGCTATTGATGCAACAACACAATCTTCAAACCAAGAAGAAAATGAAACAAAAGAATTTTTTTTTATTTAATTGCAAAATGAAGCAATAAAGGGAAAATGACGACAAGCACAAAACCAAGAAAACAAAATAAAGTTCTAGCTTAAAGCATAGATCGCAACAAACCAGAGCAAAGATGCATAAAGGCAATCAAGAAAGCACCGATTCTAACGCTTGTCTAAAAACCATAACACATAATTTTTTCTTTTGTCTTTTCTATCAAAACATCAACTAATAAAAGCACCGGCTAAGGATAAGAGGCCCTAACCTGCTGACTGTGCAGCCCCAGACTCACACCCCTGAGAGGAATACTTCTCACCACAGGAGGGGATGACTACCCCACCCAGGTTGAAAAGCAACCAATCAAGCCCGCGACTGTCACTGAAACAACACGTGTGCAAACGCGTGCTGAGCTATAACAGCGCACAGGTACCTGCGGGCTAATCTTGAACAGGCCGCGGGTCTGTATAAAAGCCAAGACAAAATCAAACACAGGCAGCCCAGACCTGAAAAAGGCCTCTGGTATTGATAACCAGGGTCTCTTAAAGGCTTGGTTGCTTCTACTTTCACAAAAAAGAAAAAATGAATGCAAAAGATAATAAACACAATAAAGCAAACTGAAAACAAAATGGTAAACTAGCAAGACCCAGACAGGATCCAGAAAGCCCCCTGAGAAGGTAAACTTCTGACAGGGAAGAGGAGACTACCTCTCTAACTTCTTGAACACTACACACTACTGAAACCTTTGCAGCAAGCGTTCAAACGCGGGCTGTAGAAGGTTAGGGCGTGGGTTACACGCGTGTAGGCCTTCTGCAGGCCGTGTGTACCTCTGTGTGTCCCGATAATAAATGTCAAGCAACAGTCAAGGAAAAACTGGTATTATGAACCAAGTTCCCTGCTATCTTTGACCTAACAGAAAACAAAACAAACAAAGAAACAAAGAATCTACTCCTTTAAACTACCCAAGAACCTCTATGAAATCCGAAAACCCTAAGAGTAATATCCCCAGTGGAGTCACCAATTCTGTTGTTGGGAAATTATACCCTACAGACTAACAAGCTAGGGCTTAAACTTGCATGGAGATCATGACCCATAAGAAATTAATTTTAACCTTCTACCCCAAACCTAAACCCCTTTTTCACATGCAAACATGGAAAGAACCAACTAACCTTTTTATCGATGGTTGGTGTAGATCCTCCGTTGCACTTTATCTCCGTGCTTCTACTTCTCCTTCCAAAGACGATCCTACAATCAAGACAAAACACTATGCATGCATGCTATTGTTCTACTAGAGGGTTAGAGATTAAGCATAAATCAAATAAAACATATAAGACTCGTGCATTGGGATGGGAAAAGTACTCTTTATTAATCTCAAGATGAATCAACTTACAATGATAATAGAGATCGGCCACCATTCCTTGATCCTGATCCTGGGCTCCTCCTCTTCTTTGTTCTCCAACTGCTTTGCTTGAATTCTCCTAAAGCTTGAGGAAAGGCTAAAGGGTTGGGACAAAATGGATTCGACAATTGGGCAAAGTTTCTTTGCTATGATTTTCCTCCCTTTGAATAGTACCCCTACCCCTTCTTTTATAGGCTAGAAGGAGCTAGGGTTTTGGACGAATTCTCGGCCATGCATGGCTGGGAGTTCCAGTTAACTGACCCAAAGCTTTTCGTTCCATCGGCAACTTTCCTGCTTTTGTGCTTTGTTAGGTAAACGCAGGCTGTAGTGGGCCAGCCAACATTCCAACGCGTGCAGTATAAGGCCTGCTAGTGTTCCAACGCGCCCAGTAATGGGTTAGGGCGCGGGTTACTTGATTTAAGAGGTTTTTTAAGAGTCTATTCAGCATGGCTTTGGCAATGAAGGGCAATGAGTTGGCCTAATGCCAGGTAAGCATGGATGGTGCAATTTAGGGTTATAACACCAGTAGAAAGATAAACCCAAGTATCCCAAGAAGAAACATCCTCGCTACAACAACAAACAACCTAAGGGTCCCAAACCCGCTTAGATAGCTTCAGCTCCTAATGGTGACAAAGGATCAAAATATAAAAGTAAGAATACTAATAGACATTGCAATTTTTGTAATAAAGATGGTCATGATGAGTCCAAATGTTTCAAGAAGATGGCAGCGATGAAGAAGCACAACATCAGTATTGATTCTTCTTCTTCTCATGGACATGCACTTTCTTCTTCTGGTTTTTCCTTCAATACAACTTCTACTACTACTTCTTCTTCTGATGAGTGGCTTATTGATTCAGGAGCATCTTATCATATGGATAAGGATAAATCCATATTTTTTTCTCTAAATGAATGTAACACCAAGGAAATATTTGTTGGTGATAATAGATCTCTTAGTGTTGTAGGATCTGGAACAATTCAGGTAGAAAATGGTCATTTCAATGATGTATTATGTGTTCCAAATATTTCTTGTAACCTTATATCAGTATATCAAATCACTCATTCAGGTGAAGGTAAAACCATCAAGTTTTCACCTCACCAAGTTGTAATCAAGGATCTAAAAGATCCTAAGCATGTTCTTGCAACTGGAATCGCTGATGATATTACCAGGTGACAACTTTGGGTCATCAGTTTTTTCATCAGTTTTTGTTGCTCATAGCGATGACTTGAGAAAACTTTGGTGACTCAGGCGCGCCAACCACGGGCACGTCCGCTCTCACAGGACCTTCTTCTTCTCGGCCCGAAGAACTCGAAGGTTCTTCTATTTCCCTATCGGGAAATCTTCACCCACAACAATCTTTCCCCGAGGTCTCCCCTTTACCACCGAGAAATCAACCAAATCTCGCTATCTCATGAGTCCGTGGCTCAAAGCCTCCAATTCTTCCTTTCTAATCTTGCGATACCCGATCTGGCGATACAGGTATAGCTCCTTCCTTTATTAGTGCCCTCACCACATGCAACCATGGGCTAGGCTTAATTGTTAGCGCTTCTCGCAACTCGCACCTTCGTGAGTTTGCAAGTCAAACTCTCATGCCTTCCTGTTGCGATCCTCCGAGACGTGATAAGTCAATGTTGATATGACTCCTCCCCCTAATGGATTTCTCTACTCGCAACCTCGCAACCTCGCCACCTTGTAGGTTGAACTGTCGAGCTTTCACCCTTCTATTCCGTGAATCCCCGAGATGCGAGAATTCAATGGAATGTTGACTTCTATCTCCAGACAACATGTGTCCACCTGTCGACCATGCGGGTCCCACCTTATGCTCTGCCACGCATCCACATGAACCTTGCTCTCGGCGCTTCGCAACTCGCGAATCCTAATGCCAATACTTCGGGACTTCTCGCGGCGAGATCCTGAGGGTTTCGTGCCACCTGTATTCCACTCGTGCTTCGCTATGGCCCACACTGCCTCCAGCTATCAAGATATCACCTCTCACAATCTCGCGATCCCCGTAGCCAAAATATCTGATACACAATCCCACGTGCAGATCCAACGGTCCTCCTGTGTTCTGGATATAATGGTTATCCTCCTTCTCGCTTCTCGCATCCTCGTGACTTTGAATACCCAATACTTGGACTCTCACCCTGCAAACTCCCGAGTTCATGAGATCACCGATCTCTGACACCTGTCCTCCTCAGATGGACGACTCCTAGCCTCTCACCACTTCGTTGCTTCGTGACTTGGAGTACCCAATACTTGGGCTTTCACTCTACGAACTCCCGAGTTTGCGAGATCACCGATCTCTGCCACCTATGCTCCTCAGATGGACGACTCCTAGCCTCTCGCCACTTCGCCACTCGTGAAGCTGAAGGACTTCCCTTTCTGTCCTCCAATGTCCAAGCTTGCGAGATGAGAGAATCTCCTTACATGCATCCTCCAAAATGAATGACTCTGACCTTGTAGGGATATCGCGTCTCGCGATATCGCTTCTCTTGCTGCACAACTTTGTGGCTTCAACTCATGAGTCCCCGATACACGATACCACGTGTAGATCTGACGGCTCCTGTGACTCTGAATCGATGGCTCTGCCTCTCCTGAGCTTCAAACTCTTCAGAATCTTCTCACCGTAACCTCTTTGCACCTCTGCAAGATCTGACGATCCTCGGAACTTCACGAAATCTCCTCAGATGATTTCGATCATCCGTTCTTCCTTGTGTAACCCACGAAATGAGAAAAGTGTCTCTCCATGAGACTCCTTCGCCGCTTCGCCACCCTGCGACGCTTCTTGCAACTTCAAGTCACACTTATCTACACTGATCTTCAGCGACTCAGAGGTCTATCCTTCCTGAGCTTTGCTAAACTTCTCCAACCTCAACAAGATTCCTTGCACGCACTCCTTGCGGCAAATCTACGAACACTTCAACTGTTCGAGCTTCCTTTGACTCTACTTATGCCCGTAGCAGCAGTCCTCCACAACTTCTGCTCAGTTTCATGACTGAGACTTTCCTTCCTTAGCCTGCGCACTCCTTGCACGGCTCTAGAAACCCACTTTCACTTCTGAGTACTTTGAGAACAAGAGTTTACTCTCTGAGCCTTCTGTCAACGCACTCCTTGCGGATGACTTCAACTGCACTCCTTGCAGGAATCCTCGCTCAAAAGAGAAACAATTGTAACTCACCTCACTTCCTCCCAGATTTCAATCTCAACACATGAAATCATACACACAGCATAACAACAAATGCATAACAGGAAGTAAATCTCATAAGTAGAGCATTCAACACAAATACACAGAGAATAACACAACAACCATGAATCTGAATCAACTTCTTCTATTAATTCAAGATCTATACATGGATGTTTTCTACAACCCTCTGCTATTCTCCTATGCTCTAGATTCTTCTTGCTCCTTTTAATGTTACAATGATACAAATGAGGGTGTCTATCTCCGTTTTCCCTCCTGCACTCTAAAACTGTCTAATCTAAGAATTCAATTCTATCTACCTGCAACTACTACTATAAATGCCTCTGTCTATCTCAGATGAGAGCGTATGGCTCGAGGTCTGATTACATTTTTACCAAGGTGCCAAATTAAATGATCTCATTTATGTTCAGTGCATCAACTTCAAGGAAAATTTAAAAATTCAAAAACTTGCGCTGGACGTCTTCCAGCTGTCTCCTGCTTCCACGTTGGTTTTTCTTGTCGTGAGGGATGCTCCTGCATCATTTGGCATGAGAGGTTTGGTCATCTAAACTATCACTCATTGCAGCAACTATGTAATCAAAAGATGGTGATTGGTCTTCCTCTTGTTTCATGCAGAGATGGTGTTTATGCCGGTTGTGTTCTTGGCAAACATCATCGAGACAACTTTGACAAACGTGCCTCTTGGCATGCCTCGGGTCCTTTGCAGCTTGTTCATAGTGATTTGTGTGGTCCACTTTCTTCTCCTTCTTTTTCTGGGTGCAAGTATTTCTT
>CBVK0100527760.1:0-11792 GCA_900067695.1 Picea abies | reverse complement strand
ATTGGTCCTATTAACCCTCCATCCTCACAACAACACAAGTATATTGTGACAGCCACTGATTACTTTACTCTATGGTCTGAAGAAGCCGCGCTAAGAACTGTTAACACAATTCAGGTGATCGCTTTTCTTAACTCGCATATCATCACTCATTTTGGCATACCTAATTGTTTAGTATTTGATAACGCTTCATACTTTTCCTCTCTTGAGATGAGTAATTTTGCCTTAGAAAAAGGAATAAATCTTAAGTATTCCGCGAGTTACTACCCCCAGGGTAAGGACTTAGCAGAATCAACCAACAAGAACTTGATCAAGATAATCAAGAGAACCGTGGCTGAAAATCACAAAAATTGGCACAACGCACTACTTAATGCACTGTGGGCTGACAGGGTAACACCGAAAGCTGCTGTAGGTAACTCTCCCTTTTTCCTCGTTTATGGCAGAGAAGCCATTTTACCGCCTCATATTCTTCTTCCTTCACTCCAATTATTGTAAAAAGTTCAAGAAGAAGAATGTCCCCCTTTAGAAAGCCGTATCAATGCTCTGATGAAGTTAGAAGAAGTAAGAACCCAAGCCAAATGTAAATTAGATCAACATCAACAATTGATTAAAAGTTGGTTCGATTCTAATTCTGCTTCTGATAGGAATTTTGAAGTTGGCGATCTCGTCTTAAAGTGGGACAAACCGCACGAAGGGAAGGGTGAACACACTAAATTTCAAAATTTGTGGCTTGGAC
Organism: Picea abies; assembly: GCA_900067695.1. Classification (NCBI taxonomy): domain Eukaryota; kingdom Viridiplantae; phylum Streptophyta; class Pinopsida; order Pinales; family Pinaceae; genus Picea; species Picea abies. Next base: position 11,059 of record CBVK0100527760.1, on the reverse strand, counting down.
CATTTTTTATTGCTAAAAAGTTGGGTCCTAGTTCCTTTCGCTTGCAGAGTCTTGAAGGGCAGCTTGACACCTACCCAGTGAATGGCCAAGCCCTGAAAAGATACTTTGCCTGATTTCTATCTTTGTATATTATGTAAATATTTCCTTTGTTTTTATTTTTGTTTTCGTTTTCGTTTTATGATTTTGATTTGATTGATCAGTTTGGTGTGTTTTGAAACATATGCATGCTTATATACTGATCCATTCAAACATAGACCATAGAAAAAATCTCATCGCTGAAACAACTTCTGGAAGATTGTACAAACATCGGTGAATTATATTTCTGAAGATGATATTGGAAAAGATGTTTGAAAGAAGTTTGCTAATTTTGATCTTTAAGTGAAGTTTGTTGTGATTATCTTTACCTTTTTACGCTGTCCCTTTTCCGTAAAGGAATGACTCAAAAGGATGTATCCCTATCAAAGTAAGTTGTTTTAGAAATAAAGCATTTCTAGAGATGAATAAGGACTCTATCACAAAGTTCTGATGAGGTCTAAAAATACGAAAAAAATATCAAGATTTTTCAGCGTCACCCCGCTCGGCTACCCATAAAGGAAAAAAATAAATAAATAAATAAATAAAATAAAATAAAAAATGCAAAAAAAAAGAGCTATGGGAAGTGTTTGTAAACCCGTCGGGATACTGAACAGGTCCGCTGGCAGCGGGTAAATGCAAGCATGGCGCCAAGACAACTTCGTCGGGGTACTGAACAGGCCTGCTGGCAGCGAAGCAATGTCGGGTACATGAAAATCTTAAAAAATTATGAGAAACCTTTTTAAAGTCCTTTATTCTAATCTAGAGCTTCTTGACAGGATAAAGACGTCTGAGTGGGTTAAATGGCAACCCTGTCGAGGCTATAGACACCTGCTGGCAGCAGTGGCCATGCCAACAGTATTGAAGACTTTATCATAAAAATCATGACTTTCTGATCTTTACGACTGTTATTGGTTTACATCTTTTTAAAACTTCGCTGAAAAAAGAGGATTGATAATGATGTAGTACGATTTTCTAGTTGTTCTTTCAAGACGAATTTTTCTTTGATGTCCTGATCTTAATTCATTTTCCTTGCACAGAGATAACTGCTTCTCCCAGCATGTCGCCATTGTTGGCAACCAATCATTTTTTTAATTTCTCTTAAAAAACGCTGCCTACACCCCTTGTCTCATTAATGAAAAATCATCGTCGCATTGTGCTTCTAGGCATTTGTTTCATCTTTCGACAATTGCAATTTGATCTCGATTTGATTTTCACAACTGTAAGTGTGAAATTACCTTTTTCATCATTTGGAACATAGTTGTCTTTTATCAATTTCTCCAAAAGACACTTCACCATTGGTTTATCACATGACTACTAAAGGTTTTCTCGAACTTATTTCCTTGAGCATTATCTTACCTTGATTGCGCATGTGAATATGTTTGATTGCTAAGCCTTTGGGCATAAAAAATTATTGGTTTTATTCTAAAAGTTATAATGGATTTGGTCTTATTGCTTTTATCCTTATTTCTATGGACCTTTCACTCAGCTATTATATGAGGAATTTTGGATCATAATGTTCTCATGACTTTGGAATGCAAACGTTGCAATGTGCAACGAATACATTGGTAAGTTTATGAAGTTTAATTCAAGGAATAAGCAATGGTTTGAAGGCGCATGGATTAATCATATTGAATCAATGCTTGGTATATGGTTTGGTTGATAATACGTTGATTGATTCATAATTCCAAACTATGTATTGGCATCGATTAATTTTAAAACCTTGGTGATTGAACGATTCATTGACGCGATAGACGATGGATATGGTGGTGGATCGAGCTGTACACTTGGCATGAGTATAACACATGGTATTGGTTCTGCTCCGGTTGATTGGCACGTTAATATGATTACACACCTATTTTTCGGTCGATACATATGGTATAAATGATTATGTTTTTTATAACACTGTACTCAGTCAATTAATATAGTGCGTGGCGGTGGTAATCCCACCACCTTCGCACGCATGCAATTAATTCCGGTCTATTCGAGCTTTGAAGCCATCAAACCTATCATTTTTCAACTCTGTGCATTGTTTCATTCACTGTGAACCCTACCATGTACAGAGGTTATGGCTCCTGTCATAAGGGCCGAGGCTAACGAGTGCCAAGCACTGTTGACATTCAGTGGTGCATGTAGCTACCTGGAACAAAACGGGTGGCTTGCTTTCATAAGGAAGTTTGATGGCTATGACCTCACAGTGGCTCGGCAATTTGTGTTGTCGTTTGATGGTTGTCGAGCCAAAGTGGGAGATGTCCAGCTTGAAATTACTGAAGAATTTCTCAGCCTGGCAACCAGCTTGCCTGCCAAGGGACAAAAATGGTCGAAAAGTTGCAAGGTAGATGATGTCCCATGGACATTACTGTTCCAATCTCACACAGTGAACTCATGCGACAGAGGGTTGCCTGCGAAGATGCTGAAACTCCACTGGTATGATCTCTTGATGATTGTCAAACGTTTCGTTACCTGTGAAGGCAGGTATGGGTTTATTTTCTTATTCCACCTGCGTTTATTAATGGTTTTCATGGGTTTTGAACTAAGTATGCCTTACTATCTGCACCGAAGCCTGTTCAAAATGGCTAAACGATACAAGCATAGCCAGGCTGACACTAGCCTCTTTCATGTTGGGTTGATCAAAATGGTTTAAGTTTATGAGTTAGGGTTACATTGTGATTCTTGGCATGATTTCCTTAGCCGTAATGGTTTTGGGGAGTTTAACCCTCCACAGGTAGACAAGCCCATGGTGACCAAGAGAAAACCTACCCCTGTGCCTTATAATGTTTTATTACCTAGACCTAAGCCCGAGTCACCTACGAAGGTTGTGCCAAAACAAACCGAAGTTTCTAAAGCTACAACCCAAAATACTAGAGCAAAGACTAGTGTTAATACTCGAGGCAATAAAAATGCAAGATTGATCTCTCGCATGGCAAGGAACAAGTCTAAGCTTCCTGCCAAAACAGAGCCTATCGTTGTTAGCGAGGACTCTAATTCAGACATTGAACGATTTCTCTCTGAAGAATATCCTTACTCTAAGGGATTGTGTAGTAAACCGCCTCAAAATTTCGTTAGGAACCTCCCTCCTTGTCTGCGGGATAACCCTGACTTTCCCGGTATTGAGCCACTCCATGAAACCCTTGGGGAATCATCAAAACTCCCTTCTGTTCAGCCTGTTGCTGCACCTTGTGATCAATGTGGGTTATGGGTTGAAAGATACTATTTGGATGTACCTACATTGCAATCCAGGATCTACGAGTTGGAAAACCAAGTGGCAATGCTCACTGGTCAGAATGCAAAGGTGCAACCTTCCGATAAGAAGCAACAAACCACGGGTTCAGTCCTGTTCAAAAACGTCGAGTCTGCCACTGCAATTATCAATTCAAAATTGACATAAGTCCCAGCAGCTGTGATGGTATATTTTCCTCATTTATATTACTCTCTGTACATATTCCGCTTGCTCTATTACATAAAGCATGCTTCGTTGTATATAATGTTTGTTTTATTTTTGGTTATCGTTTTAAAATTCGATTGGATTTGGGTTTTGATTCGATAGATCATCGAATAGATATGATTGTTAAAATTAACTCAATGTTCTGTTGATAATACAAGCTATTAATATTTCTAAAAATAGTCTGTTGATTGGTATCCCGAATTTTGAATACAGTCGATGGTGTAATTCGATTTGGTTAATAGATGGGTTAACTGTTTCAATTTCATTCGACCAAATTTCATATTTTCTATGGATACATAACCGAATCTTAACTGATTTGATTCTCATTGATTGCAACTTATTCAAATTTGATTTTGATTATGGTTACGATGTTGTTTCTGTTATTAACTCCGTGAAAATTGATTTGGATTATTGCTCGATTCATGAATCTGTATATTTTATCATGCTTCTGTCCATTGACTGTTTAAAGGTTCTTGAGTTGATATGGTTTCATCTGATTACAATGGAGGTTGTTTACGCATTGTGATTTTAATTAAAAGTTATCAATTCGTTACTATGACTGGTCGATGACAGTTATGACCATATCTATGAACTGTTGGAAATTCAGCATGTAAATTTTATGACTAGAGTTATGGATAGAGTTATGCATGTTTTATCGTGACCATTTTTGGCTATTGATTAAATGATTTGGATCCTATGCCAATCGATAATGATTTTTTTGTATCTCATATGATCTGGTCACCATTGATTGCATCCATGGAACAGTCTTGTTAAGATTTGAGTTGATTTTATGGCAATTGGGAAAACAGAGCATTCCCACTCTGTCCCGATTTTATTCTGTTCGATTTGGTTTGATTGAAATGATTATTTTTATTAAATCATTAGTGATTTGTGATGATATGATTCGATTTGATTTTGATTATATATCTGGTCCTATTTACTATTCTAGACCAGCTACAGAATCAGAAGATTCTGTAGCTAAGTCTATAGAGTCATTTTTTTTATTATTTTCTCAATAAAATACTCCTCTAACTTAATCTTTATGTCTATTACAGGAAAATTCGAATTCGTAGTGGATGTGAGGAGCAGTTGGAAGATATCTTACAGATTTCACTTGCATTTTTAGTTACTTAGTTTAAGAGATTTTTGGGATTATTCCCAGATTGTGTAAACTGTTTGCTATTATTCACAAGGATGTTTTACCTTGTGAGAAACTTATATAAACCTATGGTTTTGTAATATAACATCATCTTCAGTTGTGGAAGAACAAGGATATGTAATTCTGATTCAAACTGGAGAAGAATTGATGTGTTGTTATAGCTTTTGCTTCTCAATATATCGACACTTTGTCCCAAGTTTTGTATATCATCTTGTTTATGGTTTAGTATTACTTTGTTATCTAAATCACATGCATATGATATAATTTCTTACTGTTATACATATTTTGTTCCTTCCAAAGAGATAAAGAACATAATAGTTGTTGATTCATTTTATGAATGATAGCTTTGTCTTCTTCGTAGGCTGAATTGTTATATAAGTTTTCTGCACAATAGGTTTCCCTTTTGCAGGAGATTTATCATCATAGAACTGTTATGATTTCTTTTATGTCTTGTTTGTCCTATAACACACTTCAAGAAGCAGCATAGTTGATCGTTTTCGAGAGGCTTAAGGACCAAATGGTGTGAATTTCTTCCTCCAACCAGCTTAAGAAGTCATCTTGCACAGGACAAACTTGGAGCGTTTCCAGGTCAATTAGTTAGATGTTTATTGTTTTGATTAAGTAGTATAATATAAATGATAGTTTAGTTAGATATATATTAGATTGTTTAATTTCAGTTAGCTTTCTTTCTTTTTCATAAATACAAAAATCAAAAAGAGACCCTTGGCTGTCTCAGGGCAGCGATCACATGACTTTTGCAGGTTTTAATCAAATCTGTAGTTTGTCCATATTGTACATTTGTGAATAAGGAATATCATAGCTGATAATTAGATAGTTGATTTGAGTTATTATAATCATAGTTAGTATCTTGTAGTTAGTAATTTATAGTTAGATTAGTATAGTTAGTTTAGTTTTCTTTATTAGTTTCTAGTTTCCTTTATTAGTTTAGTTATTTGTCTTTGTTTTATTAGTTTCTAGTTTCCTTTTAGATTTCTTAGCTCAAATCATTTCTCTTTGGTTTCCATACGAGACCTTAGGGCGGCCAACGGAGCCATTAAACTCGTCAGTGTGGTCCATTCCAAACGGCTTGGGTTATTAGACAACCCCGGACCGGTTCCACTCTCCCAGTTGATGGACGGTCAATTTCGCCCATCAACAAATGGTGCTAGAAGGAGGGCCTGAACTAAATTAATGGAATGAGGTGGTCGCAAGACTCCTCCACCCCCTAATCTCTCCCCTATAGTGACTAGAATCCATTCATTCGATAGTATTCCCCCTCAAACAGCAACTAATTCAACCGAAGATCCTCAGATCACAGTTGAGCCAGCAACCCCTAATCCTACAGGCGGTGATATACAAGAAATTTTCAGACAATCTCTTATTAAATCACATAAAGCCTTTGCTAGTCTTAGGCAACCAAATCGCCCGTGGGGTCAACCTTTAGACTTCTCTGAAGTTAGAGAACACTTAGGTGATATAGGCCTTACTGTGAATCCTACAGATCCAAACACCAATCCTGCTGCAAGAGGATCTTGGATACCTCCTTCACCTCCTCCCTCATCTCCTTCTTCTTCTGGAGGAGATTCCTCTTCTGACGAAGGCAAATCACATTTTCAGCCTTCTACACCCACTACCCCAATGGCAAATGAAAACAACCCTGCTAGACCTTGGTTGGACCAGGATGACATAGTTGTACCTGGAGACCAACACCCTTTGCCTAAGCATCCAGAGAAATGGCTTCCTAAGTTTGATCCCGATTCAAAACAGATAGCTGAAGATCATATCAAAAAATTTATGTTAGCCATCAGAATCCATAATGTTGAACATGAAGATGTTGTCTGTAGGTTGTTCCCTTACACCTTTGAGGGTAATGCATCCACTTGGTACTTTGCACAGTAGCCTCACACTACAGTATCTTGGGAAAAATTTGAGTCGTGTTTTTTGGAAAAATTCGGAGATGGTAAACCTCCGGAAGTCTTAGTCATGGATCTTTCAAACTTAAAAATGAATGCAAAAGAAAAAGTTAAAGATTTTAATCAAAGATTTTTAACACTTAAGAATAGAATCCCCACAGACTCTATGCCTTCTGAGAGTCTTGTAATAGCTTACTACACTAAAGCTTTACATCAAAGTATAGCTATTTGGGTGAAAAGATCCAAAAAGGCTACGTTGTTAGAAGCTTTCAAAGAAGCTACTCAAATTGAAAAAGACATTCTTAGTCTTAAAGATCCTTCTAGCAACGAAACCGAGACTGTTCCTTCTTCCAAGAAAAAGATTGAAATTCTACCCAGACCTACACAAAACAAGACACAACCTGAAAACTCTGATTTGGAAAATTTAACCAAAGTTGTTCAAAAGTTATCTAATCAAGTCGTAGACTTAAAAAGGTCGACCGAGGAAGCCTCTTCGAGCAAAGGACCCTACAAACCTCCTTTCCGAAATCCTTTTCCCCAAAACCGGCCTAACCCTGAAGGCTTGAACTTAGAAAGTTTGCAATGCACACTACAAACGATTATAGGAGCCCAAGATGACTTGATCCCTCCTGACATCCCTCAAGAGGAAGTTGAGCGGGAAACAACTCAAGAAGAAGAGTCTTCTCCAAATATCTTTGGTCATCTCTCAGACAGTATCTTTCAAGCAAACTTTGAGACTGTGCACCCTTACAATACTAGGAGCAAGACCACAAGTAAACCTCCTGCTGTGAACACTACAACTTTACCTCTGAATCCCTCTAAATCAGTAGAAACTAAACATAGTAATGATAGCCCTAAAATAGATTATGATGTTGTTGAAGATCTTAAGAAATTATGGGCTAACATTTCTATTTATGAATTGTTGAAATTTCCATTTTTGTTACAGAAGATGTTGCAAAATATTTCAGACAATGGCAAGAATGGTAATTCAAACGGTAATAAGGTTGTGCAAAGCAAATTTCCACAGAAGACTTCCACAAAAAATAATCCTGATCCTCAAGATAAAGGAAGTTTTCCTGTACCAAATGTAAATAATGTAAATAACAATGTAAATAGTGTAAATAATTCAGATAAGGTAGTCGAAGAGAATGCGAGTAAGAAACCTCAAGATACAACTCTAAGCACTCGCAAGAATGTTCCTCCTTTTCTTTTAACTTTCGAAATCTTCAACAGAAATGTGCATAATTGTATGGTTGACTTAGGAGCATCGTCAAATGTCATGCCCTGGTCAGTCTGTCAAAAGATTAATGCTGAAGTCGAACCATCTTCCTTGAAAATCATACAGCTTGATCGAACGGATGTTAAAGTTATAGGCGAGTTAAAAAATGTATTGATTATATTATCGTCTAATCCTAAGGTTCATCAAGTTATTGATATAATTGTGGTAGATATTCCAGAAGTATATGGTATGTTTTTTAGCAGGGACTGGTCGGAGCAGCTACATGGTTACTTCGCAACAGACTGGTCTCATTTATGGCTTCCAAAAAATGGCAAGCCCAACAAAATCAGGGTGAATCGTGAGCGTTATCTCAAGTTCACGGTAACAGACTTGAATGACCCCAATGAACCATATACATCTCCGGCTGATTCCTCTGAAGTCCAAGGAATGGACACCTACTTCGGAAATTTTACGGCTGAAATTTCACCTATCAACAATCCAAAATAGTAGTCCGAGATCTTAGCATACACGCAACCATCAGCTTCTATCCAACAAATTGATGAGCCCGATAACAATCAAATTTGGTCTTTGTATTTTGACGGTTCCAAGTCAAAAGAAGGAGTTGGTGCTGGTTGCATCATTATCGATCTGGCAGGTAATAAAACATTATTGGCTTGTAGGTTAGAATTTGAATGTACTAACAACATTGCAGAATATGAGGCTTTGTTACAAGGTCTCAGAAAGGCCTTAGACATGCACATTCAAAATCTAGTTGTATTCGGCGACTCTGAGATAGTGGTACGACAGGTGAGAAATTCTATACACTATCTTACCCCGCATCTCAAATGTTATCAGTCTGAGGTATGGAGTTTAATAAATAAATTTTCTGCTTTTAATATAAATTCCATTCCTAGATCTAATAATATTGAAGCAGATCTACTCGCTAATGTTGCCTCTAAAATTCTTCCTGCAGAAGGCTTGTCTCCGAACGCATTCTCCGTGGAGCTTTTGTTCCGACCATCTGTTCCAGACAATATCACAAACTGGAGAGTATTTGACGATGATCAGCAAATCATTAACTTTCTGCACATGGAAGAGACCTTCCAAGGCGTCGTGATTGATGAACAAATGCATGATGACAATTTGCATGACTTTACGGTAATACCTAATCCGAAACCCTCTGAAGCCCTATCAGACATGGTAAATTCCTTACCCAAATCTGTTGCTAGATTAGAAAAGTTTTATGATTTTGAAGATAAATTCAAAAAAACGGTCAATTGCAAAACCAACAGTTCCTCATTAACTTATGAAAAAGTCAATTTAGGAACCAGTGAGAATCCTCAGTGTATCAACTTAGGCTTGGGATGTTCAAAACAAGAAAAAGCTGCTTTTGTTAAATTATTTAAAGAATTTAAGGATGTCTTTGCTTGGACTTACGAAGATCTTAAAACATTTGATCCAAATATTATACAGCATGTCATCCCAATGAAACCCCAAACCTTGCCTTTTCAACAGAAACTGAGGAAAATGCATCCCAAATTAGAACCGACTGTACAAAAAGAATTGAATAAACTCCTAAATGCTAAAATAATTTTTCCTGTCAGACATACTCAATGGGTATCCAATCTCGTCCCAGTGTGGAAGAAAAACAGGGAAATTCGGCTCTATGTCGATTTTCGAAACCTCAACAAAGCGTCTGATAAAGATAACTATCCTGTCCCTCCTATGGAACAGATACTTCAACAAGTATCCGGTTTCGAGAGGCTATCTTTACTAGATGGTTTCTCAGGATATAATCAAGTCTTAATGTCTCCACCAGACCAGTTGAAAACTACCTTCCGTACCCCATGGGGCACTTATGCTTATCGCAAAATGCCCTTTGGATTGATTAATGCCGGTGCTACTTTTCAGAGAGCAATGGATATTGCTTTCCGAGGCTTGATCAATCATTCCATGGTAGTCTACCTAGATGATGTAACTGTATACTCCAAAAACAAGGACAATCATCTAGCTCACCTACGAGTTGTTCTGCTACGATGTCGTAAATTCAACATTTCCTTGAACCCCAAGAAATCTATCTTTGCAGTAGAACAGGGTAAATTACTCGGATTTATTGTGTCTAGTGATGGAATGATTATTGACCCTGAGAGGACACAAGTCATTTCTAAACTTCCCCCACCTACCTCCAAAAAATCTATGCAGTCCTTTCTAGGTCAGATCAATTTTGTGAGAAGATTCTTCCCCAGCTTCTCTGAAATGGTCAGACCTCTCCAGAACCTGATAAAGAATGACACCCAATACCACTGGGGACCCACTGAAAACCAAGCTTTTAACGATATAAAGAAGGCCATAATTGATGCTCCGTCTCTCATGAGCCCTGATTTCTCTCAAGACTTTACACTCTACACTTTTACCTTTGATCATTCCTATGCCGCAGTTCTAACTCAGAAAAACACTGAGAACAACGAACTACCCATTTCCTTTATGAGCTCCGCTTTCAAAGGTGTTGAACTTAACTATCCAGCAGTTGATCGGAAAGCCTATGCTGTCTTCAAGGTAGTTAAGCATTTCCGATCTTATCTTTTGAAGTCAAGAACCAAGGTCATTGTCCCTTACCCTGTCGTTAGGAATTTGTTAGTGCAAAAGGAGTTAGGAGAGAAAAGAGCCAACTGGGTCACCTCCTTGCAGGAATTTGACTTAGAAATCACCCCAGCCCAAATCGTGAGAGGCCAAGGGTTATGTAAATTGGTTGTTGATTCAGCAGCTGACCAACAAGAAGTTAATGACACATCAGACCTAGAAAAACATGATCAGAGTATGATATGCTGTACTCAAAATCTCGTAAGTCCTTGGTATGATGATATTAGACACTACCTTCAACATGGATCAGCACCCCGTCATCTTGACCCTGCCAAAAGAAGAGCTTTGAGATTAAAGTCTGCCTCCTTTCATATGGTTAATGGTATACTGTTTCGTCAGAATTTTGATGGCATATTGATACGTTGTCTTGAGAAAGACGAAGCAGAAAAAGTCTTGCTTGAGTTGCATGCAGGAGAAGCTGGTGGTCACTTTGATGGCGATACTACTGCTAATAAATTTTTAAGAGCCGGTTACTACTGGCCAACAATTTTTAGAGACGCCCACGCCTTGTGCTGAAAATGTATCATTTGTCAGAAAGCGTCAGGGAGATTGCAAAAACCAGCCTTCCTGTTGCAACCCGTCACAGTCGATTCTCCTTTCCAGCAATGGGG
>CBVK0100527759.1:0-11793 GCA_900067695.1 Picea abies | reverse complement strand
TTCCTAATAATTTTGACATTTGGCAACAAGATGATGATATAATTACAGAACTTTCCCAAGCACCCAACGATGACCCAATGCAAAGTTCTCATGATGATTTTCGCTCATACCTTGATGATTTTGATGAGTATACCTTTGAGCACTTGGATTTATTCTATGAAGAAGATTATCAACCACCGTTGTGCTCAAATTTTGATAAAGGTGAGGACGCTGATTGCCTGAAGCAGGATACTTGTGACAAGGTTGTCCAACTCCCTCCGATTTCTTTACCTCGTTATGTCACTAAGGATGCAGATGAGGAACATGTCTCTTGTTTCAAGTTTTTTTTCGGGAAAAACTTTTCATTAGAATTTAAGGGGAGGTTGAATGCCTTAAGAAGTTTATTATCTCAATGTTTCAACTTTCCCCAAATAAGTTGTCAATTTCCCTCTAAGTACTTGTTAATCCCTTCTCATACCTCATGGAGTGATGACGTCCAAGGTAGCCAACCCTAACACTCTTTGAGCCACCCCTTTGAGTCCTTGACCTCTCACAATCCTTTTATGAGACAGATTGATCAATTTTCTGGAAGGGTGACTTGGCATGATTTTTTCCCTCCCTCCCGCCTCCATGAGCTAGACTTTACGACTTCCTATGATACAATGCATGCTCTAACTAGTGTTTGTCTTGTGCTTAACTTGCAATTGTTTTGGTTTATGATGAAGCACATAGGCAGTTGTTATGATACATTGCTAGCGTGGTTGTACTGGTTGACATATGCTTATACCTAGCATTTGACAGGTAAGTATAGGTGAGTTAGGATAGGTAGGAATTTTCATCCATTGTACATACCATTGCATATCATGTTAGCATAGTTGTAGTTTTATTTTTCATATTGTCTTGATTCATTATGTATATATGTATGCTCATAATCATATGTTAGACTAGAGTTGATTTTATTTTATTATATATGGATGAGGGGTAATATCACCACCCTAGGGATTACTAATATCTTTTGTTGAGATTTAGAAGGCATAGGTCATACTAGAGATGTTGAGGTTCTCATGTTCTCTATAGTGAGCACATGTCCCTGAGTTGGAGGCATATGTTATTCCCTAGCCTAGGGATAACTAAGGAGATCACATCTTGAGGTCCACGGGTCCCAGACATGGAGTACCGAGAGCCAGACAACTTAATCAAGGCCCAAGAAGGCCCCTCTTTTCTTCAAGGTAGTCCATATATCACTAGCAATAATATCCATCACACCAGCCTGGTCCTGAAGTAGCAGTGAATCTTGCTCCATGAGGTATTCTTCAAGGTAGTCCATATATCACTAGCAATAATATCCATCACACCAGCCTGGTCCTGAAGTAGCAGTGAATCTTGCTCCATGAGGTAATGAGTCTGGGTATCATGGTATGTATCACTCTGATTTTTGAACCACTTGAACATGTTGTATTTAAATCCTTCTTCATTTCATGACATTTTCTTGGAAATTATTCTCTTTGCCTCCTTCAAACCTATAACTGTGACATGGTTCCCTAGAAAGTTGATTTCCCTTTAGGATGGGTTTCTCCTAGGTAGATCTTTGAAGAGTCATCATTTGTTCCCTCCATACTTACCATTTTCCATATTTATTCCTTCCATATCCCCTTTCCTTGTTTGGGAATTAGGATTAGCTACACTAGGAAGGGTTGTACCTTACCTCGTGGGAAGATGGGGCTAAAGGCCTAGAGGGTTAAAGTAGTTGGAAAGGGTTAAAATCCAATTTTGAAGCCTTTGATATGCTTCACCCAAGGATCCCCAAGAAAGTAGTGAAAATATTCTCGGTAAGAAAAGGGGACCCACACCATAACATAAACACTCAAGGTACTAGTTGATGGATAGGAGGTCTCATCACGAGACGACCTATTATGACCATGGGCATGTAGTGGTATGACATTACCACCTATTTGGCCACCAAAACAGGGTAGTGTCTCTTGGTGGCATAGCCAAGATAAAGGGGCTCTCATTACGAGCCATCCTTCTCATTTCCGTGAAATGTTTGTGGATAACATTGTGACCTCTGGTCATCAATCCAGGAAAGTAGCCCCCAATTATTCCCCTGAAGCACAAGAGAAAAGGATCAAAATGAATAAAGCTAGGAAAAAATTTCATCCATGACAAGGTGCAGTTCACCTTCCACATAGGTACCCATGGGTAAGAGTCTACATTTCCCTGTTATCACATGCACCCCATGCCCAAATATTTTCCCCATGCCACCTCATACACTTACATGACTTGGACTAGAATCCACCTAGGAAACAGCCCAAACTTAAGAGTGGTTATACCAATAGGACACCCTAATACCCTCTCCACCCAAACTTAAGAGTGGTTATACCAATAGGACACCCTAATACCCTCTCCAAAACTAACTTGTCAAATTGCATAACGTCTTTGAGCATTTGTTTGGGATTAAGGGGGGTTTGATGCCCATGTTTGGGTAATTTAGTTATTGGATGTGATTTACATGTTATGATCCTTGTGACTTACGAACCCCTGGAGGGCGTACTTTTTGTTTCTACAGTACCTTTCCTGGTGGATAGGTACATATGAGGGAATGATTATCTCAGACCTTCATGGGGGCTCAAATCCCACAGATGGATGTTGAAACCCCATCCAGGGGTAAGAAGAGATTAAAGGCTTGAACCAGATGAAGGAAGGATGTTTCCTTTGGAGGCATTGTAGAAGAGCTACACCTAAGGTCTCATGCTCCTCCCACATAAACATTATCCTTGGGAGGCCTTGGATGTCACCTCTGCATCCCTAGATGCCACCTGTCATCTAGGGTTGTCACCTTGGAGTCATTCATGATGCTATTGGCACGTGTGTGCAATTTTGCGGCCTTTGGAGGCACAATGTTTCATCTCCTTTTCCCAGCATCCCACACTTGAGTCCCAACATCACCCTAGGAGGGCATGCCATCACCTTTGGAGGGATATTTAGATGCAAATTGAATTTATTTTGGTAAAAATATAATTTTTTATTAAACTGTCTAGGTTGGCCCTGATATTTTGACCTAAAATAATTAAAGGTCATAATTTTGGTATAAATAGACATAAAGTGACATTATTTTTGAGGAAAAATCATCACACACAAGTGGTGGTCTAAACTTTTCTCCCTATTTAAGGGTTATTGGATGAAATAACTAGTGCGCAACTCTTGGGATAGCTTTATGGTGGTGTATTTTGGCATTTTTCATGGTGGAATGGTATTTAACTAGGGTTTGACTTGATTATTCTTGGTGAAGAAAGTAGAAAATATGCATTTTTATTCATGATATATATGTTTGTGGTAAAATTTACTTGTTTCATGTTTAAGATTATGAAATTGTTTGCTTAAACCCTAGGGGAGAAACAACAAATGCTTCTTTCTCCCTATAACTCTTCTACTAGTTTGATCTTTCTAATTATACATTTTCTTTGGAGTGATTATTAGAGCCCTAAACTTATATATCTCTAGTAATTTCATTCTATTCACCAATTAAATTGTCTATCAAAAAGGTAAGGAAGGAAGGTATGCTAGGGAATAGAAACACCTACTCTCTAGCAACACCTCCCTTAAAGGGTCAAATGCTTGAGGCATTGAAGTTCCAACACGTCTTGAATTTACTTGTTCCCTTAGCTAACCATTATCATTATTTTATTTTTGAAGTGATAATGTTACTATTATTGACTCCACAAGCCCCTAAAAAGCATTGATTTCTACACTCTTGTGGATGAATGAGATCAAACAAACTTTCAAACTATTTTCTTGAAAATATCACTAACATGAGAAGCCATATTTATTCTGATATAATTGATATTATAACCAATATTTAGCATATCTAATCAAGATACTAACTTCTAAAACTAACCCAGAAATTTGCACTAGCCTAGGTGCTATCATCCCAAGGATTTTGACTTCCTTTTGCTATTGTTCTAGGTGAAATTTTTTTAAGTTTTTAAGGTTGTTTTTGTTGTTGTAACTATTGTTATAACCATCATTGTATCCCCTTAACATCTCTTAAACTGTCCATAAAACCACCAACGCTTGTACTAGGCAAGCTACTATCAATATATGCTAAAGTGTTTGTTTAATTGCCTAATTCATGTACTTTTCTGAAGTGGTTTTGTTGTTGTCATCATTATTTATTTTACTGTTGTTACAATTTTTTTGACAACCCATTGAAGTCACTTATTGACTTGTTTTGATCTTGAAATTGTAAGTGACAAAGTATTATCAAATTGCAAAATCTTTATATCATTCTTGTCATCATAACTTGCAATTTCTGAATACATTGTTGTTGCTATAATTTTATCTTTGTTTGTATTTAGTTGCACATATTTCTATCTTGAAGTCTCTAATTTGAAACATTTATATCATTGGTTATTTTTAACATTTGTTGTTTCATTAGTAAAGGGCAGGTATTATCCAAATCTATTTCATTTTTTCCCCTTTGAAGCTTACCAAGTGACTTCTTTCCTTGAGTGACCTAGAGAGAGGGGTGGGTTTTACCTGATCCTTTTACCCTTCATCAACCAAATAGGTCTTGGGATGTCTCCCTTGGAGTGAGTATTTTCTTCTCCTAAATAGAAATAGGTATCCTATCAGGGTTACATTTATAGGACTACCTCTATGTTACGTCAATCTAGGCCTACTTTCCTTTAGGATTTTGGAAAGTATAGATTGTGTGATAACAATGTTAACTCCAAAGAAGGAACTAGAGTAGAAATAGTAATTATATCATCTACAAAAGTGAAAATCATTTTATCCTATAAGTTTGACTTTCCACCCCTCCCACTATCTATCCTGATCTTCTCTCTCCCCCCTCTTTGTTGATGTTGGTTGCATCAGAAAAGTATTTCCCCACAGGTCTAAGTGTCTAGATGTGTGGAAGTTATCCAAATCCTTCTACCTTGATACTTTTTTTAATTAAAACAATTATTAAAGTAAAGTGCTTTTATTAATTAATTGAGTTATTTAAGAAAATGCTAAAAGTAATTAGCATTTAATATTATCCATTGGTCTAAAGCGAGGTGAAAATCAATCTGTTGATGTTTTATGATTCTTAGATCTTATATTTATTGTCTTATGATTAATAACAAGATTCACTGTCATACAACAATTATCATAGAATAACTATACAATTAAAATATCAACTATAACAATGTAGTGGAAATAACAAGATCTATAAGTATTAACCATGCATAGTAGACACGAGAACACAACACAAGAACACAATATTTTATCCTGGGAATGTCAACCTTGGGAGAAAACCCAACAACCTTTCTAAAGAAGAATTCATTCCAAGATATTGGCATTACATCACCATCAATAGCCAAAAGACCATAAAAAGAAGATCCTTCCCAAGGATAGAATCACCAAGACCTAGTGCCTCAATAAGATGACCAAGAGAAACCAATAATAACCTTCCAAACTGTGACACACTCATCAAGATATCAGAAACCCATAAATAGAAAAATTGCCAAAAACTACAGTTGCAACTTCCTTTTGTGCAGTGCAGAAGGAGCAGTCTGACTGTGCAAATGAAATGATTTAGTCTTGTATTTATACTAATTCGGGTGCCTTCCTAGGGATGACCTCTTAATTTTGGTCTTAAAATTACTTTATTATTTTATGTCTTTCACTGGTGGGGACGAATTCTCTTCCTGGGTCTTCAATTTCTTCTTGGGGATTCTGTAATGGTGTAGATGGGTCTTCTTGTACTTTATTGTGGAGAATGACTTACCGAAAGTTTCAAATATTCAACACTCCCTCTCAACGAGGGAGTCATTCTTTATAATTGTATTTCTTCTCTCATAGAAAGGTTATATTCATGAGCCATATTGATGTGCCATCTCTGCACATGCATTCCACCCCAGAATATGCATGTGATAGCATCGCATGTCCATATACTCCTCGAAAAGAGAAAGGATATACCTCAACCATTCACCACTAGCAATGCCCTATGGATGAATGAATCCTTTACCCTTGGTCATATCAGTACTAGAATAGCCCCATGCATGACCAATTTGGGATAATGTATGCCTGATGCTATGGGTGATTCATTAGTAGCAGAACCCCATAAGTGAATGAATCATTCTCCTTTGGTCATATTAGCACTAGAATAGCCCCGTGCATGACCAATCTGGGAGAATTTATTTCTGATGTTATTGCATGAAGAGAATCAACATACCTCGGTCATTCACAACTAGCAGAGCCCCGTGAGTGAATAAATTATTCTCCCTTTGGTCATATCAGCACTAGCATAGCCCTATGCATGACCAATATGGGTGAATCTCTTCCCAGTGTTATTTCTTGGAGAAAACAACATACCTAACCCATTCACCACTATCAAATCCCCATGAGTGAATGAATCATTCTCTATTTGGTCATATCAGCACTAGCATAGCCCCGTACATGACCAATCTGGGAAAATGTATGCCTAATGTTGAAACATCAACACTCATCACTAGCCAAATCAGAATGGCTAATCTTATGTATCATCCTCCTCGTCCAAGTCGGCATGGCCACTCTAGGAATATATCTTGCAATCTGCTCATCTGTGGATAAGTATTAGGGCTTCACTGCTCCCTTATGTACCATGTCTCAAATAAATTCCTGCAAGAAGCTTATGAAGTTGCACCACTTCATGACTTGCGACATTGGATATGACATACTTTGTCTATGTTGTACTGAGTTCTATAGAAGCCTTATTCTAGATTATCTCGAAAATTGGAATTGATTATAAGCTTAAGTAGCACCTCAAGGTGCTCAATATGTCTACTACACTCCTTACCCAATCAGAATTTGTATATCTCTACATCCTCACTTCATCATGTGAGATAAACCATATCAAATTGTACCATGCTTCACTACCACCCATTGGAACTTCCTTTTATTCAACCAAATATTGGCTCAGGGTGCTCACTGCAAAGAAAATATCTAGCCTGGCATTAGCCAAGTACATCAAGGATCCAATCTACAACATGTACATCATGGGATCCACTAAATATGAATCTGAAGAAGAAACACTCAACTTATTTGGATTTACCTCCATGGACTTGGAATCCATCATATTGAACATCATCAATATCCCCTTACTGAGGAAGAACTCATATAATCTCTGTCACACCTCCAATCCCATAGTACATCTGGCCAAGACCCTTCATCTTGAAATCTGAGGTCAACTCCCTCTTTGATCTGATATTTGACTGCAAACAGAGAGAGCACACTCATATCCTAGAGGTCACACTTGATTAAAACAATAAAATCACTCCAATAAGAGGGCGCACTATAAAAATATTGAACTCACTCCAAGAATAGGGCGCACTATGAAACAATGAACTCACTCCAAGAAGAGGGTGCACTATGTTTACCTAATACACATTGCATAAAAACGCAAGCCCAAAAATTATACAAGAAAATAATAGAGAGGGTGCACCAGTTCCTTTGGTGCACAGTAACCTCACACACTCACATGCCATAAAACACAAAAACACAAAGAAGAGACAAGAAGATTCAGAATAACTTCATCAAATGTATTAGAGAAAAAAATACCCTTTAATAATGTAGGGTGACTTCTTACAAAAGTAGTTGTTTCTTTTATTTTCTGTGACTCTCTGCACATTTAGATTGGTTCAACAAGTTTCACGTAGCAAAGAACTGACACAAACTGACTAGCCATTTATTTAGACATGGCCTTTCTTACTATACTAGCGAAGGATTTATTACAAATATATAAACTGCTAGCACTGACACATATCATAAATTAACATAGTACATTCTTTTAGAACGCCTTGCTTCTGAGACTGGTGAGATCACATTACAATAGAAGTTTATACTAGTTTTCCAAGGAAGGGGGACACCCTTCCTGGTGGCCCAATTCCTCCCTGTGTAGATATGGAAGCATCCTTTCTTTTGCCACCAACTAAGGGAACTTTCGCTACACTTTCTCAATTGTCATCCACTTGGCTTGTCACTAGAGTTTGGTATTTTTTACTGACCAAGTATGAAACATGATGTTGATTGGCATGATCTGGTGTTAATTGCAAGGAAGTTGCGGTTGGAGTGTGTTTATGTGATAAATTATGAATGCCACTATGGTCAGCCTGTTGTTCTCGGTGTTGATGTGTTGATCTCAACATGGTCAAAGTGAGAGGAATCTCTATGGGTGTCGGAGACTGAAATCCAAGACATACCTCGAAAGTTAATAAGTCAATGGAAGAGTGTGTGGCCCTATTGTAAGAATTCAATGGAAGAGTCCATGGCCTTATTGGAATTTGGCTGCAAAAAGGGTCTCAAATTGGTAATTCATAGGTGACCTCCCTATTTGCGCACCGCTCCAATAGAAAACTGAAAGGTAATCCAGGGTAAGGGGTAGCGATATTTAATTCTGGCTAGGGTGAGGGCATGGTAAGCGGTAAGGATATGACATTCGATAGTCTTCTGCTTTGTAAGAAGTAAATCTAGAGAGGTAAGGGGAGGGAGGAGGATTGACGATGGCTAGATTATAGTAATTAACCCATTTGTTGTTCGAGTTCGGTAGTGTCATTGGGAATAGGTCGAGATGATGGTGCACTGGGAAATGATGTGTCATGAATGATATCGATGGAGTGTGCAATGACTCGAGGGGGTGGGAGGCTGAGAGACATTTTTAAATTTCGATAAGAGAGGGAGTACGGTGGGAAGTGTTAGATTAGTGAGGTTCTCTGGCTTAATATGGTGGGCCAAACATAGAGAGAGGTCTTTGTGGTGAATGACATGGTTAGTTTCTTCTTTCCTAGGATGTTGCGGGGTGGAAGTGTGAGGTGCTGAAGTAAGCACATAGGTGCGTACTTCATGTTAAAGAAGCATCCTTTCTTTTGCCACCAACTAAGGGAACTTTCGCTACACTTTCTCAATTGTCATCCACTTGGCTTGTCACTAGAGTTTGGTATTGTTTACCGAACAAGTATGAAATAGGATGTTGATTGGCATGATCTGGTGTTAATTGCAAGGAAGTTGCAGTTGGAGTGTGTTTATGTGATAAATTATGAATGCCACTATGGTCAGCATGTTGTTCTCGGTGTTGATGTGTTGATCTCAACATGGTCAAAGTGAGAGGAATCTCTATGGGTGTCAGAGACTGAAATCCAAGACATACCTCGAAAGTTAAGAAGTCAATGGAAGAGTGTGTGGCCCTATTGTAAGAAGTCAATGGAAGAGTCCATGGCCTTATTGGAATTTGGCTGCAAAAAGGGTCTCAAATTGGTAATTCATAGGTGACCTCCCTATTTGCGCACCGCTCTAATAGAAAATTGAAAGGTAATCCAGGGTAAGGGGTAGCGATATTTAATTCTGGCTAGGGTGAGGGCATGGTAAGCGGTAAGGATATGACATTCGATAGTATTATGCTTTGTAAGAAGTAAATCTAGAGAGGTACGGGGAGAGAGGAGGATTGACGATGGCTAGATTTGAGTAATTGACCCATTTTTTGTTCAAGTTCGGTAGTGTCATTGGGAATAGGTCGAGATGATGGTGCATTGGGAAATGATGTGTCATGAATGATATTGATGGAGTGTGCAATGACTCGAGGGGGTGGGAGGCTGAGAGACACTTTTAAATTTCAATAAGAGAGGGAGTACGGTGGGAAGTGTTAGATTAGTGAGGTTCTATGGCTTAATATGGTGGGCCAAACATAGAGAGAGGTCTTTGTGGTGAATGACATGGTTAGTTTCTTCTTTCCTAGGATGTTGCGGGGTGGAAGTGTGAGGTGCTGAAGTAAGCACATAGGTGCGTACTTCATGTTAAATATTGTACTGATGGGATTTTTCATGGTACACGGCTTGTCATTCATGTTGGTATGGGAGACTCAGTAAGAGGTCAACATATTCTAAAGGTGAAACATCACAGACCACGGTGTCACTAAAGGGGCCAATTGATAAAGTTACGGTGCAACACCGGGCAATAGTGATGCAAGGTTCTCCCTTTTGTACCCAACCAAGTTGATATGGATCTCAATGGGGGGTGTTGGGAAGTTGCAGATGTTGGAATAAGTCTTGGGAGACTAGATTCTTTTGGCTTCCATTGTCCAAAATAAGAGTGGAAAGTTCATGTTTAATTTGGAAGTTATGCATAAAGATGGGAACGTTAGTGCGACTCGGTTCACGTAGTCATGAGAATGAGGGATGGGTCGGATTTAGTGGAGTTGGTGAGAGATATGAATTTTGGTTGTTCAAGAAACTTAGTGGGTGTGACCTCTTCAACCAACATCTGATGGGGGTGGATATTTTTAATAGCTCAAAAGTCAACAGATTTATGGGATTTGGTCTTGTAAAAATTACACCAAACTTCAATTTTGGTCGTCGATGAGGAAGAAGGATAAGGTTGAGGATGAGAAGGAGGTGGTTTGTTAGCCTGGATTCGAATTGGATAATATCATATGTGAGGGATTACCTGACCTTCTATGGCCAAGGCCCGTAAGAACGCCTTTTTCCGAGAGGAGCTTCCAAAAATATCAACTTTGTGACGGAGAGGAAACAAAAGAACATAATTAAATTTGATGATTAATATCTCATTGCGATAATTTTTATTGAGATGGATGTGAAACTTGTAGAAGACGTTAATTTACCAATTTACTAACTAAGTGGCAAGATGGCAGAGTTGCAACCATTTGGATAGAAGATTGTGGAGATATCCTAGGGGGTAGAAGCATTCTCGCAAGGCGTTAAAGAACGTGTCCCAAGAATAAATATTTCCATTTTTCATAGAATGTGGTGTATCGAACTCCATGATCAATTCATACTATTCCTACTGAGTGTCCCACCAAGTTTGTGCTATCCCTTCAAGCCACAGGTTGGCGATATGTAATTTAGTGGATTCTTTCATCTTAGGGGAAGTCTTGAAGTAGGTGGAGAGGCTACGAATCCAGGAATCGACCTTCTAGCCATTCATTTGTCTGATGAACTTTGGTAGCTGAAAGTGTGTGTCTAGTTGCATGGTCACTAGAGGCCAGCGTTGTTGGAGTTCAAGTAATTCATGGAGAGCCAGTGTCAATTATTCAATGGGAGTTGACATGGATGCATTGAACTCCTCATTAGAGACTTCTCTTTGGGGTGGCATCGTATGCAATCCCAAAAAAAAGTGAGTGTATTCTCTTGAAAGAAGAGGCATAAGTTTCCAAAGGGGGCTTTGAGGAGGGTGTGTGAGGAACCACAAGAAGGGAACAAATGTTTCCCTAGTGCAGAGGCACAAAAGAACCATGAGAAAGGTGACCAGGATGCTCTCAGCAAGAGCATGGATAAATAGTTGAAGAACACAAAAAAAAATGTGAATTTCATGTATCTTTTCTCCATCTTCTCTTTCTTACCTGTGTGTAGAAATTTCCCCAAGGAACTTGTTCTAATACCAATTAATATGATACTTGATTGAAAAAAGAGAGAGAACACTCATCTCCTAGAGGGCGTGCTTGATTAAAAAAATGAACTCACTCCAAGAAGAGGGCGCACTATAAAAACATCGAACTCACTCCAAGAAGAGGGCGCACTATCAAACAACGAACTCACTCCAAGAAGAGGGCACACTATTTTTACCTAAGACACATTGCATAAAAATGTAGGCCCAAAAAGTATACAAGCAAACAATAGAGAGGGTGCACCAGTTCCTTTGGTGCGCGGTAACCTCACACACTCACACACAACAAAACACAAAAACATATAGAAGAGACAAGAAGATTCGAAAGAACATCATTAAATGTATTATTATCTATGACTTCTTACAAAATTAATTATTGCTTTTATTATCTACGACTGT
>CBVK0100527758.1:0-11793 GCA_900067695.1 Picea abies | reverse complement strand
CTCCGCGGTCCTGTTTTTCTAACATGTCACTTAAGCAATCACTTCTATCATTTTAGTGAAGGATTGAGATCCAACACAAAGGATTCTTCCCTAGCAACCTCAAGGAATCCTATAGCAAGAACAAATCAAGTATAGGGCATCCTATCTTGGTCACTTTATTATACCACCAACTAGGTCAAAGTTTAAGGTTGAGACAAGGTGGTTAAACAAAGAAATTTCTAGATTTTGTGTGTGAAGTCTTCCAAGACAAGAAGAGATATTTAGAAAATCTAATAAGTCAAAAGAATTCCCCAAAACACTACTTATCAAAGAAAAATCTATGGTTGTAATAAACTTGCATAAAGGATGAATACCTCAGCAATATGGCAAGTTATGACAACAAAAATAAAACAGTCCTAAAGCCAATGAAATACAATGAAAGAGATATGAAATGCAAGCTAAAACTAATGGATTGAGTAACCAATGCTTGCTGAAAAGTGAAATGACATGAAACTAATTTAATTATGCAAGACATCAAGCCCTAATGGCTGAAAACTACAAAAACCATGCAATGAACGATGTTAAATATGATTCTAAGTAAAGAATGCAACAAATCCCTAGACGTTGGGTTAGAGATAGCTAAGAAATCAAAGGAGAGGGAATAAATCCTAAATCTACCACAAGACGTCAAGGGAGAGAGAGGATTAGGGTTTTAAAGTCACTTTGCAAGAGAATAGACTAGTGTCATCTAACTTCCTTGGGAATATGGAGTCAAGAAATGCAACTTCTATGAAGAGAAAAGACAAGAGAAAACTAAAGAATCAAATCCTAAGGGATTCCACTCCCAAGTCCTGGGTACTGGTTCTTTAGAAGAGAAACTTAGGGGAGTCCACTACAAGCCCTATGAAGTCGTCCTATGTCTTCTAAAGGCCTTTAGCAAGACATCACGATGGATCTTAGGTCAAAACCCTAGAGGAGTACACTCACAAGCTCAAAATTTTTGGCTTATAAGGATAAGACTAGGGGAGTCCACTCACAAGCCCTAAAAATACCCTTATGTCCTTCAAAAAGCTTTAAATGAATGATAA
The DNA here is from genome assembly GCA_900067695.1 of Picea abies. Classification (NCBI taxonomy): domain Eukaryota; kingdom Viridiplantae; phylum Streptophyta; class Pinopsida; order Pinales; family Pinaceae; genus Picea; species Picea abies. Next base: position 10,726 of record CBVK0100527758.1, on the reverse strand, counting down.
CAAGGGAATGGATTTAACTGCAAGCATTCCTAGGGTTCCAAAACAAGGGTTTATCCAAGAAAAACAAGATAGCATGCAAATTATCACCACTTTGATAAAGAATTTACTTAATACATCAAGAATAAACCAACAAAGACTTGAAAAGAACACTTACTAGTCAAATTGTTGAGCATGAAAGAAACCCTAAACACGAAATCATCCACAAATAACTTGCAAAGCATCCAGCAGATCATCTCCAAGAAAATGTGCACAAGTAATCCATGATGAGAAAGAAAGATAACAGACAAGTGTAGTAGTTCTCCACAAGATGAGTTATGATTTACAAATGAGGAAAACATCCTCTATAAATATAAGACAATCCTATCACCTTATCTCTCTAAAATCCCCTAAAATATAATAAATCCATGATACAAGGTGGATAGGTCTCAAGTCGACCCCCAAGATAGCCTCCAACATAAAGATATAATGCTAAAACATTGAAACGTCTCCCTAAAAGGTCACACGTGTGGGTGTGAGCATCTCCAAGGAAGGTGGTATCATCCTCTAAAGTGGTGCAAGAGCCTCCAAAGGTGCAAAATACCTCAAATTTCATGTCTCCTCACCGAGAAGGTTACATATCCTCATCAAAAGGTACCAACTCATCATCATAAATGCTAGGTCAGCTCAAGCTAGTATCAAAATACCTCAAGCATGATGACATCCTCTATATCTCTGACGTCCTAGGTCAAAATGCCAATGTTATGTATGAGAAGGGTTCCATCATCCCTCCAATGGGGTGTACAATCCTCATCAAGTGTGTCATCATCAAACGAAGCCACAATATCCACATGGGTGCAATGTTTAGGCCTGGAGCTTCCTGCCCTCTAGATGACATGTCAAGAAATATCTGCAATGCCCTATCTCAAATCTACAATGTCCCAGGTCCAGGAGGTGTCGAAGGGTATCAAGGAGCATTTCAAGTCATCACATGACCCAATGCTCATCATCAAAGGTGAAACGCCCTCCATACAGTGCATGATTTCATCATGAAACGTCCTTCAAAGGACCATATCAAGGGTGTATCATCATCAAGCTAGGTTCACAGATTCATGTAAGACCAACCATTATAAGATACAAGAGTCATTAGAATCATACAAAGTAAGTCAAAATCTAATACAAGAGCCATGTAAGCAATTCACATGAGGTATCTTCTTCAAACTTCACACTAGCTTAAGACTTTATGAAATTTTCCAAGTTTAGGTATGGAAGGACCATCACAAGATCCTATTAGATGTGTCAATACCCAAGTAGAGGAGTAGTTCCTGAGAAACCCTACAAAGTGTAAGAATAAGTGAATGATGTGGCATGGGGTTTACTCCATGGTCATGGTGTCATTGACATGCAAGGCCATGTGTGGGTTCATCTCCATGAGTTCCTTTGTAGAGGGACTCGAGAGCCATTGGTGCTTGAGTTACCCTTTCCTCGGTAGTGTGTGTATTCCAAACCTCTTCTTACCTTTTGATATTCATTTATTTCTTTGAAAGCTCCCTTTTCAGGTTCATGCATTTATTTATGTTGGGATTTAATTAAGTCCTTTTAATTCAATATGCATTTAGTGCATAAGGACTGGGGGCCATACTCTGATCTGAAGAATATGCAGTGATGAAATGCCCAAATGCTTAACAGGAAGAAATATGGAGTAATTTCACAACTCGAATGCAGGAGACACAGTTGCGTCGCAATAGATCTTTTATGTTCTATTTTTGTCTCCGTCCCAAGGGTTAGGTATTCAAGAGTTCTACAAACAATGGTTTGCCCTATGCTATAGCTCTTTGATATACGTGTGGGGTCCAACAATAGTACTCAGCCCAATATCTCAGGGAACTAACTAAGTAGGCTAGATCATGCCCTTAGCCGTACTACCCGACTACCCAGGTACTAGAGAGTATATTTACGAGTGTTGTTCTCAGTAGCACTATAGCAGTCAAGCGGTCAATCGGTTTATCTATGGAGGGATTCAGGAGATCTAGGTCGATCTCTATACAGGTGTTGTCTAATGCGCTACCACTCGAAGGGGTACCAACAGGGGTTACAAGGGTGGAAACTAGATGTGTGCTTAAGTACCAACTGTATTTCCTATGTGTATAAATCCCTGACCATGGGTTTATGCGCGTAACGACAGATCTATGTAGCTTAAAGACGTCGAAATACGTCTCTACCCTGGAAAAAAATTAACCCACAATTTTCTGCCAAGGAAGGTGCTCTGATACCACTTGTAATATTCCAAATATAAAAAGTATGCAGAACAGAAATAAGAAGCTAGATATGGCAAATGAACAACAATATAACAAGAACAACACCAGAATAATACCAAAATGATACCAGAAAGAGCACTTTGATTACTGAGAGCAATGTTCACTTGCCTCTTTGAGGGGCAAACTTCCAACAGAGTAGAGCTCTATTACAATAATATCCAAGACAAAAGTTCTCATACCCTCGACTCCTACTTATATTAAATATGTCTATCAAAAGAACCATCTAGAGGAAGATCCTTCTAGAAGTGGAAGCTTCTATTAGGTCTTCTTATATTGGAATTATTCTTCCTTATTGCTAGGCCTTATTAATATTGACCTTTATTACATGGAAACATATTATTCTACCTACGTGAGGGGTTAGGTCCCTAAAAAAAAGTTCAAAGCAAGATTTGTATCCATAGGCTTCACTCAGAAAGAAGGAATTGACTACGACGAGACTTTTTCCCTTGTAGCCAGGTATACCTCCATTCGAGTTATTATTGCATTAGCTTTAGTTCTTGGTTGGAAGTTACATCAGATGGATGTAAAAACAACATTCTTGAATGGAAATATTGAACATGAGGTCTTTTTGGAAAAACCAGATGGTTTTGTACTGCATAACAAAGACACTCATGTATCCAAGCTAAGGAAGTCCTTGTATGGTCTTAAGTAGGCTCCTAGAGTTTGGTATGACAAGATTGATGGATTTCTTAAAATCTTGGGCTTTCAGAAAAGAGACGTTGATGCAAATATGTACTTCAAGGTAAGAGGGAACCAACCTGTTATACTAATCTTGTATGTTGATGATCTCTTTCTGACAGGAGATGAAGGGATAATAGCCTGGTGTAAGAGGGACCTAATCTCAAAATTCGAGATGAAAGACCTAGGCTTGATGCATTACTTCCTAAGATTGGAAGTGTAGCAAAGACAAGGCAAGATATTTCTGGCACAAGGTAAATACATAGTGGATGTGTTAAATAGCTTTGGTATGATGGATTGTAAATCCATGTCTACTATGATGATTACCAACCTAAGGAAGTTGCATGATTCTTATACAAGTTCAGATTTGGTGGATACCACCATGTATATGCAGTTGATTGGATCATTGATGTATATGATCCATACCAGGCCAGCCATATGTTATGCAATGATTGGAATGAGTCATTTCATGGCTGAACCGAGACAAAAAACATTGGGTGGAAAAAAATCACATCTTAAGATATCTCAGAGGGACCATTACCTATGATCTAAGATATAAATCTAGTGGAGGCTTATTTTTGCATGGGTATGCAGATGTTGACTGGGAAGGAATCCCAATGGACTAGAAAAGTACTTCCAGATACTGCTTCATTTTAGGATCCACTATGATCTCTTGGTCAAGTAGGAAACATGTATCCATTGCACAAAGTACAACAAACACTAAGTACATTGCAGCAAGTGATGCTAGCAAGGAAGCAGTATGGCTCAGAAAATTAGTTTCTAGGTTGTTTGGTGAAAAGATTGAGATGATGGTGGTTCTCTATGATAATCAAATTTGCATAAAACTGACGGAGAACCCAGTATTTCACGACAGGTCAAAACATATTGACATGAAGTACTACTACATTCGAGACTTGGTCCAAAGAAAATTTTTATAGCTACAATACATAGCCACGAGCGAGCAGGTAGTTGATATCCTGACCAAGCCCTTTCCATTGAGATAGTTTGTGTAGCTGATAGGCAAGCTTGGTGTGGCTAAGAATGCCTCCATCACTGAGAGGGAGTGTTAAATTTGGCAGCATCGATAGTCATTCTCCAATGAGAGGCCATATGGGCCACCTTGAGGCTAGCCAGAAAAATTTGGAGAATCAACTAGTCTTGTGAGGTATCGACAAAAAATGGGGGGAACATACAACCTCTGTGAGTCAAACCAAAATTCAGGATGAACGAGATGATATATGATCTTGTGAATCAAGATGTAAGTCTAATGAAAAATTCAGGGGCAACGTACAACCTTTGTGAGCATAGGAAATCTAGTGCAAAATCTAGGGGGAAAATACAACCTCTTTTAGCATAGACAGACTAGCAAAAAACTCAGGGGGAACGTACAACCTCTGTGAGCCTAGTCAAGCCTTGTGAGCCATGAGCAAAATTCAAGGCATCTAGCAAACATTAGTTTGAACATAAACTTCCTATGATCTAGAAACAAACAATCTTCCTTATATTGCAAATGATGTAAATGTATTGATCTAGTGTGTTGGCACGTGTAATACTATCCACCATGAAGAAATTTGAATTTCCATGTATAAGAGTCAAGATGAATGAGTTGTTGAACTCAAGTTGTAAAAGGTCAAGTTGTAAAATTCGAGTTGCATAAAGTTGCATAGTTGCATAAGTTGCACATTGCATGCATGCATGTCATGTGCATGTTGAGTTATTTTGCATGCATGCTCAAGTCAAGTTCTAAATTCGAACTAAGTAAAGTTCTAAATTCGAACTAAGTAAATTTCTAAATTTGAGCTGAAGTATGAAGTTGAGTTATGACATTCATGCAATCAAGTTACTAATTCGATCCCTCTACCTCCTCCTCTCTACGCCTTTATATGCAGAGGTCGACCCTAATTCTATACACAATGTTATGCAGTGTAAGGGTGAAGGAAGAGAGACAGCATATCAGTCCAAAAGGCATCGAAGGTACTCTGCTACAGTGTTGCTAAATATCAGTCCAAAAGGCAACGAAGCTATTCTAGTACAGTGTTGCTACATATCAATCAAAAAGGCAGTGAAGGTACTCTGCTACAGTGCTTTCAAAAGGCAGCAAAATTTCTCTGCAAACAGTGATGATATTTATTAGCAGAAAAGGCAGCAAAAGAGTCTTAAGGTGATCCAGGTGGATATCGGTGGCCACCCACCTTCTCCAACTGGCCCAAAACATGTTTCTGGCAATTTTGGTAATTTACTATTTTTAGCAGTTTTTAACTTCCGGGGCAATTTTGAGGCCCTAAACGCTGTTTTTTTTAGAAAACATGTACTCAGTGTCTGTTGTACTTTGTGGGTATCTGTCTCTTTCTCACTAAGGCCTCATCAATGAAGTTATTGGAAGCTCCACATTCAATCAGCACTGTGACCCATTGTCCTTGGAGAACCCCTCTTATTCTGAATGTACTAAATCTTTGCACCCCACTGATCGATGCTATAAATGCCTTCTTAATCCCCAGTTGCTTACACACTATCTCATATTCACCTTCCTCTTATATATCCTCTTCATTTGTTTGAGTTACTTCCATGTTCTGAAGGTGCCCAACCTCATCTTCCTCTTCCTCACTATTTGAGAGTACCTCAATGTAATGTATCTTTCCCTTTCCCATACATTTGTGCCCTGGTTCCCAAGGTTCTTTGCAAGTAAAGCATAGTTATTTCATCCTCAACTCTCTCCTGGTGGCCTCATATAACTTCACCTTACCTTTATCTACAAATTTTGACTCCCTTCATCTAGGAACAATAGGTGGTTGTGGGGTGAACTTGATTTTATGAGATCCCTCTACCAAGTCCCTAGTCTTCCAAATTGCATCATGTAAGATGGTGGGATTAAAATCCTTGAACCACCCACACAAGGGATTTTTTATCCCCTTAGAGAAAAGCATCAATAATCTAGCCTCTGATGCATCATGAACCATCATTGTTATCCTTTGAAATTATTCTATAAATGCATCAATTGAACACGCTTTTCTGGGTTGAGTGAGTTCTTTGAAGTGAAGTTCTGGATCATCCTAATCAAATATATCCTTGAGCCTCTGTGTAAATTATGTGTAGGAAATGATATGTTCATTCCCTAGGGTGTTCATCCCATGGAACCACCACTCTTGGGCTTTACCCTCCAAATATAGTGTAGCACATTTTATGGCATCGAGCTCCACAATGGGACTTAGTTGTAGGTATGCATCATTATTTTTCACCCATGCCTTGCCAGATAACTTGGTTGTCCCATCAAAGGGTGGAATATCCATATTTCCTTCCATGTTCCCTAGGTCATAATTCCCCTTGTAAAACTCCCCAAGCCTTCCTCTAAATTTGATTCCACAATATTTTGATAGTATGACATGCCTCCTAAAATTCACGCTTAATGTTGCATACTCTCTCCCATACAAATCAAAGATGTCTTATATGCCCCCATGACCCTACAAATATTGTTGTTATACATCCAAGAAACTAGGCATGTAAGGCCTTGGTGTATCCCTGCTATTACCTATCATCCTGTTATGAGCACCTCCAAATAAGCTTTGGTCTTCATAGTGGGTCCAGTGACTGGTCTCTGTGTAATTCCCTTCTCCTCCATGGGATCCACTAGCCCCATTTTTACCCCCATTTCTTTGAGGCTCTCTACCATGAGCCTTGTGCATGAGAAGATATGTAATCTTCTCTTGTCCTTCCTTCAGAGTGGCATTTATATCTGTCAAGGATATCTTGACCTCGTCATGTTTCCTTGGCAAGTGTTCCTAAGTTTCTTGCATGTGATGATGTAAATTAAACTACGTCCTATCAATGGAGCGCAACATTTCCTGGAACATGTTCTCCCATGCTTCCTTTCCATCATCATCTCATGATTCATGTCTCTCTCCCATACTTCCTGCTGTCTCTTCCTCTGGAGTCTCTGGTAAAGGATGTCCTCCTCGGCCTCTCCTTCTAGACATCAATTAATCACAGGCTGGAAAGGATATTCACCTTGATACCACTTTAATGTTCCCAAGTAGAGTTGCCAGGAAATTTAGGGTTGCTACTTGTTTTTGTGATATGTTTTGTTGAATATTTTGCAGTTTGTTTCCCCAGAGTTGTGTTGGAACTGATTCCAAGGGTTTTGTAGCATATAGATTTGTCATTTGTCATCCCATTTTTCTTTTGCATTTTGAATTTATATCATGCTCTTAACATTCTTTTTTACCAATTTCATCAACCTTGGGCATTTTAGCCCCTTCTTCTCATACGAGGATGAAGGCACGGACCTTTTTGGTGTACATGTAAGAAGCATTTCCAAAAGATAGGACAATGAAAGGAAAATAGACGGAATGTGTAAAGTATGGAAGGGAATGGTACGTTACCCCTATCAAGGCCCTCCCAGTAGTTCCCATGTTCCTCGAGAGTGACAACACTGGACTTGGACACATATGATGGCCACCAAGGTGAAATAAGGAAAAAAGCATAACTTCCAAGCATCGTGATCCATCATCTAACTTCAACCCATGATCCTCACCTAAACGCCTAATGTATTAAATGTAACACTTTATATGAAACAATGAATAGTGTACCTCGTGTGTGTTGGACCACCATGTAAGGTACCAGATCTATTACAATAGTCAAAAACAAAAATATTGCAAAGAATAGCAGTGGAACAACACAATATATGAAACCACAACACCAAAATAATACCTTTATTGATAGGAAACAATGTTCACTTGCCTCTTCAAGGGGGGAAATCTAGCAAAGCAGCGCTCTATTACAATAATTCTCAAGAAAAAAACTTCTCATGCCCTTGACTTCTATTTATACTAAATCTATCTAGCAAAAGAACAATCTAAAGGAAGATCTTCTAAAGCGGTAACTTCTATTAGGTCTTCTTACATTTGACTTATTATTCCTTATTACTAGGCCTTATTAATATTGGCCTTTATTACATGGAAAATATATTATTCTACCTACGTGAGGGTTTAGGGAGGTTAGTTCCCTAACAAGCCCTCCCCCTTAAAAAACAGCCTTGTCCTCAAGGCTTGAGATGATGAAATTGTTGCAGAATGGTAGTTGGCTTCTAGGTGGCATCTGTTGGAGTTGTATATTTCCACTGTACTAACACTTCCTTAATGGTGTGCTGGCAGAGACGACGCTCACGCCGGTCCAAGACTGCTTGTGGCTGCAACCAAATGGAGCCTTCTTCATCCAACTCGGGAAGACTACTTTAAATTTGGCACTTAGTTCCAATCACCTTCTTTAAGCAGGAGACATGAAAAACAAGATGGAGCTTAGAATCAATGGTGTATATATCGTCTCGGGAAAAGTATCGGCGAGGGTCTAGAATGTAACTTCTCGATGACATCGACAGAAAATATCGGCATATCTTGGAAAATGTCACAAGATAGAAGTCTAACTCGGAATATCTTGGAATATTTCGAATATATAGGACAGGTGTTTAACTTGAAATTTATCAAAATATCGGTGATATATCAGAGAGATATACAACACTACTTATAATGATTGGGAAAAGCTAGATGATAGGCCACATGTCCCATGCCCTTGAGAACTATTTAAGGACCATAAAGTTTGGGTGCCAGTTTCTGAAAATGCTCAGCCTTGAGTGAAGTCTTCTTATAAGGTTGCAATCGAAGAAACACCTGGTCCCCTTCAGTAAATTGATGTTCTGAGCAACCTTGATCTGCTTGTTACTTCATGCGATTCTAATCCATGACCAAATTATCTTTGAGGGTATGGAGAATAACCTCTCGAACTGTAAGATTTTGGTCAACCGCCTAGACCTTCGAGACACCGAGCATGTATGAGAGAACCGAAGGTGGCTTTTGTCTATAGATGACTTCAAAAGGAGTCATGTGAGTAGTTGTATGGTAAGAAGTCTACTACCACCATTCAGCTAGGGGTAACCATTGATCACATGGATTTTTCCTTTAAGATGCAAAACACCTCAAATATGTTTCCAAACACTTGTTGACAACTTCAGTTTGACTATCATTCTGGGGATGATAGGTGGTGCTAAGATGCAATTAGGTGCCATGTATCATGAACAGTTCCTACCAAAAATTGATAATGAAAGTGGGATCTCTTTTAGAAACAATAAATGAGGCATGCCATGAAGCTTGAAGATATGATCCATGAAAATTTTATCCACAGTGAGGCGGTAAATGGGTGTTGAAGAGCACAAAAATGAGCATACTTGGAAAGATGGTCAACTACCACCATGATGATTGAGTTATTGCCTGATTTAGGTAAGCCAACAATGAAATCCATAGATATATCCCTCCAAATAGCAGGTGGAATCGGAAACGATTGTAGTGTGTCAGGGGATTTGACTGTTTCTCCCTTGTTGCATTGACATGCATCACATTCCACCACAAAAATGTGAACGTCCTGTTTCATACCATCCTAGAAAAAAGAATGTTTGACCCTGTCATAGGTTTTGGTAAACCCTGAGTGCCCAATTGTGGGTGTAGCATGAAGCTGAGAAAGCACCGTGGATTTATGTTGTGACTATCTACTTAAATATAGACGGGCTTTGTAGTGAAGCTCATCATTGTGCCAAGAGTAGCCTAGGGAAACTGTATAATTGGCTTTCAATTGTCAGATCAGACATGAAATTTTGGGATCTTGTAGCCATTCCTGGAAAACAGATTGGAGCCAATCTGGTACAATGAAGGAGAGGGAAAAAAGAGACCCCTCATCTTCATATTTTCTTGAAAGAGCGCGAGCAACCACATTGTCTTTTCCTTTCTTGTAAATGATCTCGTAATCATATCCAAATAGCTTAGTCACCCATTTTTGTTGCTCCAAGGATGAAAGACGTTGCTCCAGAAAATACTTGAGGCTCTGATGATCTGTCTTAATTTGGAAGCATTGTCCCAATAGATAAGGGCGCTAGAGATCCATTGCATGCAAAATAGCCAACATTTCCTTTTCATAGATTGATTGGCCCAAATGTCGCTCTAACGGTTGTTTGTTGATAAAGGCCAAAGGTCGTCCATATTGCTTAAGGACTGCACCAATTCCTCTCCTGGAAGCATCACATTCCAGGAAAAAGGTCTTTGTGAAGTCAAGAAGGGCCAGGATAGGAGGGGTGCACATAGTCGCCTTCAAGACTTTGTTATCCCCTAGCCTAGGGATAACTAAGGAAATTGTGTCTCGAGGCCCACGGGTCCTAGACATAGAGTACCAAGAGCCATATTGACTTGAGCCTGGACCTGGAGGGCCCATATTTCTTCTTCAGTCCCTCCACCCTGTCAGCAATAGCAGCATCCATCCCATCAGCTTGGTCCTTTAGCAGTAGTGGGTCTTGCTCCATGAGGTAATGAGTCCGGGTATCATGGTATGTGTCACTCTTATTCTAAAAACATTTGAATATGTGCATTTAATTATGTTTACTTCTAACGTGTGCTTGGAACTTATGCCTTTCCACTTGTCCACACCTGGGGGGAATGATAAGATGCCCTAGCAAGTTGTTTCCCATAGGGTTTGAGTTTCCACTGGGTGGGTTCATGAAAGGTCAGCGTCCATTCCCACCATACTTATCACTTTTCATCTTTTTCCCTCTCATCCATCCCCTACATTGGTTCGGGCATTGGGTTTGCCAAGCTAGCAAAGGGTTGTACCTTACCTTGTGGGAAGAAAGGGCTAAAGGCCGAGAGGGTAAAAGTAGCTGGAAAAAAGATAAAAGCCAAAAGAACAAAACCTTCAGATGCTTCGCCCAAGGATCCCCGAGA
>CBVK0100527757.1:0-11793 GCA_900067695.1 Picea abies | reverse complement strand
AAAAAAACACAAAATACAGTAGTGCTCGACTTTGGTTCCAAAAAATTTGTGCTCCATGACCCATGTGCACTAGAGTGCTAATAGCCCAAAAAGACATCAGTGCTTCTCTTTTGTATTGGTATATTGTTTCTCCTATTTGGTATGGGTGAAACAATGCTCCTATACGGTGTAGGTGCATAGATGCTCTTCTTTAGGTATGGGTGCACTAGTGCTCCTAATACACCAAATCACTGAACAATAATGTCCCTAATGCTTGAGACTAAGAAGTAAAGAAATCATATTGATGTCCACAATATACCAGCAACACCAAGAAAATATACACAAAATTAAGTAAGAACTACAACTTATAGTTTCGTTCTTTTCATCGATTTGGTCACATGTAATTAAGATTTCCCAAAATGCAACCTCAATTATTACTTGAATAATAGTTCTTTGCTAAATACCATTTCAATTCCCAATGATCATATTTCCCCCTTCCCACCTATAAATATGAATATAGAACACTAGAATTTCTATGGACCACTCCCCCTCCAAATTCTTCCTTACTACCATCTTAATATGTCAGTGCAATATTTTCCACGGAACTGATAGTGGGACATTTTTCTTCCTACACAAATCCAATAAGGTTATTACCCTCCTATGTAGAAATTCCTTCATACACCTCTTTGTTTCGGATTTCACATTGTAAAAAAGGAATGCCTTCTTCATTACATAAAGTTTAAGAACTTTGTTATCAAAGGTTGACATATCCACAAACTATGCTAACTGGATGCATAGAATGAAAACGTCTTGTATGTTATTGTCATCTTCACCTCTAGATCAGAGATAGGTTCTAAAATTTATTTTGGGACTCTAAAGTGGAATGGCAGTCACTAATATCTCTTCTTAAACATAAAACACCATGTCCATGACACAATGAAAAGACACAATTAAAATAATGGTAATGGCCTTTGTCATGTGAGACACAATGAAACATGTCACAAGACTTTCAAAGCTGAATATATCATGTCACAAGATTTTGGAAGTTGCATCATTAAGAGAAGCTGGAATTATCATTAAGTGTATACAAAAATTACATTCACAGATATATAAAAGCCATAGAAATAGCCTTGTGTATATTATCAGCTATATAATGTACATCTAAATGTCTTATAAAATTATTACATGACATCATGAATTTCTCTTAGTCTTCTTTTATGCTTTCCATTGCTTAAGCAAATCATCAATGTCCATGTATTCTTTTACTGGGTGCTCTTCAGTAGATGATGTTATTTTAATCCTTTCACGCCGTGTACGTCTGGTCTCGTACCCATGGTGTGGATGTTGCTGTGAGGGGCCATCACCTAAAAAAATAAAAAATATTGAATTTATATGGCCTATTTTTAAATAGGGTTGAAGTAGTTCATTATTATTGAAAAAAAACTCTGCAATTTAATTATTTACCTGGTCCTCTAGTCAGCACCATTGGAATGGTTCCCGACTAGTTCACCTGATCTTCAAGTCGAGGATGATCATCTATGATATTCTCTGTCATTGAAATGTCAAAATTTATAAGTACAGAATTATTAAGTATATGATTAATATATAGACATTTTACCGTCATGGGCCTCTGCATTCAAAGGAACATCTTGGGGTTGCACCTCACTGGGATGGGGCTGCTGGGGAGCACCATGATCTTCTGGTTGCGTTTCACTATCAACGTTCTATTGTTCAGTACTAATGGTAGGGATGATAGTGTTGCTCCCCTGATTAAAACAAAGTAAGACATTAAATTATGGACGATATCAAACATTTACGTATTTTATAAGTAACGAAAGGTTAATGTGGACTGATTTTTATTTACCTTATCCAACAAATTGGATCTTGGGGTCTGCCCCATGCTTTTCCTACGATCAACCATGGCTTTATAACCGTACTTGTAACCAAGTTGGAGGTCTTTCTCCATGGTTCCAATTCTGAAGTCGTCACCCTGCATTGCATAAGGGTATGGTTTTTTAATGTTTTTGGCTGCAATTACCTTAAAGTTGTAAGGTGATACAAATAATATTCTTAAGATGTTTGGGTACTTACGATTCGTGACTGTAACCTCAAGTAGCCACCCAGGCCTAGCTTGTGTTGGCCATGTTTGGCAATCCTTGCTTTGGTTTCCTTCGAAGTGTCAGGAAACCTATCATCAAAATTTTCAAGTATGTTATATATAACAACACTTTTATTTAGATCTAAAGAAAAATAAAGCTAGTATTGAAGTCAAAAAATTGTAATTTACCTTGGTGTACCAATTATTTGTTCTCCTTATTTTCTCAAAATCTTCTCTTTTGCATCATCAATGATTGCCTTCCACTCTCTCTCTGAAATTGAGGGAGGACGCTCATACCTAGGATTTCTTGCCAAGCTTCGTCTATAAACATCCCAGGTATATTTTAAATATTCACCCGCTGTAGATGTGACCGATTTTGTATTGAATGTGTCTACACCAAAGAGGCCTTCAAGATAATCCATAAGTTCCTTTTTGAGGTTGGAATTCTGGAAATTCCACCTCATCCGTAAGGTTTCCCCAAAAATAGACAAGGCCTTGCTCTCTACGTGCCTATAAAAAAGGTCGTTTCCTACACACAAAAAGATATGATCATTAATTTAAAATTAATAATCTAGACAATTTTTGTATGAGGATAACATTAAACGATTGAAATATGATTTAAAACTACCTGGGAGTCTTGATTGTTTTAATGGAAGTCCATTATCGTCGACCAAAAATGTGCACGGAAGGGTCCCCTTGCTTGTCACATGTATAGCTCCAAGAAATGCATCCATCTCAACCACATCACTATGATCCTCATCTCTACCACCCTTTCTAGACTTTGATCGAGGTGTGGATGCCTGTCGGTGCATGTCATGGCTCCTATCTACATAAGGTGTGGAAGATGGTGAAGTAAATAGTGCTCTAGCAACTGTATGACCACCCGCATCAGGACTCTGTAGCGTCTATGTGGTGCCACTACTACCAACCCTGGGCTGAACAAGCTCCAAATATTCCTTTATAAAAAATAAAATGTTTTTTCGTGAGATAATGTAAAAGTTAAAGAACAAAGTATCATAATTGAACATATGAGTGCATTAAAAAAAAAAAAAAATTATGGTTATTACCTTATATGTGTTAAGTTGTGACATAAGGAGCTTGATCCTTTCTTTGCAGTACGGAGTTTGTTCTGGACGATCTAAAAAGCTAAATAGTTCCTTGTTAACTTTAATGATCTTTTTTTTTAATGAGAGCATTGGATCAGCGCAAGAATAAAATCCCTCCTCATTGGCGGAATCATGATCCACATGGCCTGCTGACTGTTAATGTTTAAGCCATTATTATAGATGTTTGTATTTCATTAGATAACAATAGCATAATCCAAGATCACTGAGAAATACACAATCACAAGAGACACAACATTTATCCTAGGAAACCCTCTAGGGGAAGAAAACCCAACAAAACTTCCTTAATATAAATAGCCAATACAATTCCAAGAGATCTTTTATGTTAATACAGAAAGTCATCTCCTAGATATGCGCCACTCTCTCTTTCCTTCTTCTCCGGTAGCAGATCTGAACTTGTTTCTCAAACTGAGCAAGTGAGTTGTGTCTAAGTGAGGCGCTAGCCTCCTTTATTTATACAAGTCTGACACGTGTGAAGTGTCTCTTCACTGGCAGGGCCGACTTATCAAACTGGGTGGGTAAACCCACCTTTATTATATTTCTAGGTCTCTTTATTATCTAGTGGGGCCAAATTCTTATTCTTTCTATTACAATTGTCTTTTGACCAATCCGCAAAAGGGGATTTGGTCCTATTACAATAACCGACATGATCAATCCAAAATGGGGATTGATCCTATGAATAATATATCAATAATAATAAGAACACTCTTTGCAGTTACATTATTTCAACACTCCCCCTTAACAAGAAGGGTATTCTTCAGCGGCATCATGTGAGAGAGAGAGGATATCATCATCAACAACATCAAGTGGGTGAGAGGACAACGTCTTCAATATCATCTTGGAACACTGACTAGTGTATCTATAAATCATCGAAAGTTTTCTTCATCGAAAGCATCGTCATTCTCAAAGGAATGCCATCATCATCTGCATCAATAATTAGTATAAAAATTGATACATCATCATCATCATAGCACAAGGTTGTCTCATCATAATACAAGACTGTCTTTACATCACAACTGTCAAGCTAGAATCTTAGTACTTGTCTCATCTCAATGTCTTGCTTTACGTCACAGCACTCAAGCTGGAAGTAAGATATTAGACTGGCTTTATGTCATAGCTATCAAGCTGGAAGCACAGTACTAGTCTCATCTCATCGTCTTGCTTTATGTCACAGTACTCAAGTTGGAAGCAAGATACTCATCCTGCTTTACGTCACAACCATCTGGTCGGAAGCAGGATACTAGACTGGCTTTACGTCATAGCTATCCAGTCGAAGGCTCAGTGCTAGTCTCATCACATCATCTTGCTTTACGTCTGACAACTGGGTCAGAAGCAAGGTACACATCTCATATTTCTTTACGTCTGACAACTCGGTTAGAAGTAAGGTACACATCTCATCTTTCTTTACGTCTGACAACTCGGTCAGAAGCAAGGAACACATATCATCTTGCTTTATGTCTGACAACTCGGTCAGAAGCAAGGAACACATATCATCTTTCTTTACATCTGACAACTTGGTCAGAAGCAAGGTACATATCTCATCTCACTTTACGTCTGACAACTCGGTCAGAAGCAAGCAACACATCTCATCTTGCTTTATGTCTGACAACTTGGTCAGAAGCAAGGTAGATATCTCATCTTGCTTTACGTAAAACAACTCGGTCAGAAGAAAGAAACATCACATCTACTCCCCCTTTTGAACTATGCCAAGCTTATCTCGAAAGTACTCAAACATCACACGAGATAGGGGCTTTGTCAACACATCAGCAACCTGTTCATCCATGCTAATGTACTGGAGCTTCAAGGCTCCTCTCTGTACCATGTCATAGATGTAATGATAGCGGATCTTTATGTGCTTTGACCTATTGTGGAATACAGGATTCTCTGTCATATTTATGCAGCTCTGGTTGTCACATAGAATCAAGGTTTCTCTCATCTCTAAGTCAAATAGGTCGGTTAGCAACTTTCGAAGCCATATAGCTTCGCAGCTAGCAGAACATGCAGCAATGTAATCTTCTTCCATTGTGCTAAGAGAAATACTCGATTGCTTCCTACTCTACCATGAGATCATATCTGATCCCAAACTAAAATAGCATCTTGAGGTGCTTTTTCTGTCATAAACACTTCCTGCCCAATCTGCATCAGTATATCCACTCAATGTGAAATTATGATCTCCATCATAGCTGAGACCATAATCTATTGTACCTTTAAGGTACCTCATCATATGTTTTGCAACCACTAGGTGAATATGTCTGGGTTCTACCAGAAACTAACTTAAGGTGTTCATGACAAAACAAATGTTTGTTCTGGTGTTTGTCAGGTACATCAATGATCCAATAATCTATCTATACAGTGTAGCATCAATCAATTCTGATGAAGTATCGACCAGTAGCTTCAGCTTCACTTCCATGGGTGTATTCATGGGCTTGCATTCCAACATGTTGAATCTCTTTAAGATTTTGAATGTGTACTTCCATTGGTTAAGGAAGATCCTCTTAGGACTCTGCCATACCTCAATACCTAAGAAATAATGCATTAGGCCAAGGTCTTTCATTTCAAATTCCGAGGCAAGTCTCTTTTTACATTCAACGATGAGATTTTCTTCTCCAGTTAAGAATAAGTCATCCACATATAGCAGTAAGATTATTGGCTCATTATTCATAATTTTGAAGTAGATATTAGAGTCTACTTTACTCTTGGTAAAGCCTAAGCTCATCAAGAAACTGTCTATATAGCCATACCAAGCTCTAGGAGCTTGGTTCAATCCGTATAAGGCTTTCTTCAATCTACAGATATGAGATTTCTTGTCTTCAACCTCCAATCCCTGAGGTTGCTCTATATACACTTCCTCTTCGATAACACCATTTAGGAAAGTTGTCTTCACGTCCATCTAGTGAAACTTCCACTTCATCTTAGCTGCAAGAGCTATGATGGTTCTGATCGAAGCGTATCTGGCCACAAGAGAGAATGTCTCTTCATAGTCAATGCCTTCCTTCTGGGAAAATCCACAAGTGACAAATCTTGCTTTATACTTCTCAATACTTCCATCAGCAGCATGTTTTATTTTGAAGAGCCATCTGGAGGATACCACATCTTTATCCTTCAGTCTGGGAACTATTTCCCATACTTTGTTCTTCATTATGGATTGGTATTCCTCTGTCATGGCATCTGCCCATTCTTTTCTATGAATGGCTTCTTCAAAGCGGGTAGGCTCCTCTTTTAGGAGATCACACATCGAATCCGTATAACTGGAGAATGGCTTTGGTCTTTTCACCTATCTCGTAGTTCCTTGGGGAACACCATACTTTTCTCCATCTTGAATAAGCTCTCTAGCCCAAGTTGGCTTTATTTTATGGAGGATCATCATCTGAGGAGGTTCTTGCACTTCTACTATATCATGGTCTTCTAGAAGTTCCTCATCAGGGAAAGTTATGACTTCCCTCACTGGTTCTGCAGCTCCGAGAACCTACCTCATTGCAGAATTGGGGATTACGGGTTCCTCTTCATATACCTCTTCAAGCTGGCACAGTTTAGATTTCTTGAGCACTGTATCTTTATCAAAGGTCATATCCATGTTGATCTCAATGTGATGTTGACCTGGTATATAGATTCTGAAGGCCTTGGAGACCTCACAATATCCCACAAATATTCCCTTCTTTCCTGAAGGGTCCATCTTGTTTCTCTTTTCTTTAGGTATATGAATAAACACTGGACATCCAATTATTTTGAGATGGCTTACCTCTGGCTTCTTTCCAGTGAACATCTCTTCTGGTGTCTTAAGCCTAAGTGCACTATGGGATAATTGGTTTTTCACATAAACAACTGCCATTGCTACTTCTTCCCATAAGCACATAGGAAGATCTTGATCATGGATCATACTCTTCACAGCTTCCAGTATGGTTATGTTCTTCTGTTCAGATAGACCGTTTTGTTGGGGATTATAGGGAGTAGTGAGTTCCCTCTTGATTCCAACATCTTTGCAGAAGTTCACAAACTCTTTTGAGGTATATTCTCCTCCATTATTTGACTTGAGTATCTTGATATTTCTTTCAGAAAGGTTCTCTATCAAGGCTTTGAATTCCTTGAACTTACTTAACACTTCATCTTTAGTCTTCAAGAAATATATCTAGGTTTTATGAGAGTAATCATCAATGAATGATACATAATATACATACCTGCTAATGGAGGATGATGGCATTGGGCCCCACACATCTGAATGGATGAGTTCTAGGACTCCTTCTATCTTTTTGTCTCTCTTCGGAAAAGGGTTCTTGATATTCTTCCCTTGTGCACATCCATTACATACGCCTTTATGGTCACCTTTGAGTTCTGGTAAACCTGTGACCGCTTTGCATATGTATGGTAGTTATGTATGGTAGTGCCTTGTAGTTGATGTGGGATAATATTCTATGCCAAAGTTCACATGAGTTTTCAATGACGTGGATCATAGCAGCCTCTGAGTGACCCTTTAATTTATACAAGCCATTTTCTTCATTACCAATGATGATTGCTTCATTTAAAGTTTCTCCCTTAGCCCACATAAGAACTTCTCCATCTACAAATTTGAAGCCTTTCTTTTCTAAATCTAAAATGGAGAGTAGGTTTTTCTTCAAGCCTGGTACATATAGTACGTCCTTCATTTTTAGTGAATTCCCTTAATTCAGTTTATGGTTTGATTCTCCCACTCCCTTGATGGGATATTGGTAATCATCTCCAAGTGTCACTTTCTGAGAAAACTTCTTCTCTGAGATACAAGAGATAATGTTTCTTTGTCCCGTCATGTGCTTGGATGCACCATTATCAATGAGCCAAGTGTCCTCTCTAGGTGTTACAAATCCTGAGAGGGCCAAGATCAACATATGGTCTTTGATCTCCTCTCTTATCATCTTTGTGGGTGGCTCTTCATCTTTGACTACATGGGCATGGAGCCTCTTTTGTTTTCTCTTGTATTCTTCTCATCTGGCTGGAAAAAACTTTGCAATGTGTCCCATCTTGTCACAATGATAACATTGTACAGATGAGTAGTCTCTTTCCTTTCGTTGTCCTTTCTTCTAAAATCTCCTTGGACAAGATTCTTTATGATTGAATTTATTTGATTGTTGAGGCTCTTTACGATTCTCCTTATGGAATTAGGGTTTCTTCCTTCCTCCTTTGGTGTCAGTAGCTAGGGCTTGATCATCATCCCTTTCTAGTAACGTTTCCTGATTCGTTACTCTTGTTTCTTCTTGGATGCATTCTTGCCATAGACTGTCAAACTTCAGTTTCTCCTTTCTGGCACATATCGTCTGGATGAAAGAATCCCAAGATCTTGTGAGACCATTTAGGGCCGTCACTATGAGTTTGTCTTCGTCTATGGTATCTCCAATAGTTTCTAGTTGTTCTTTGAATTCTGAGATTTTGGAGAAGTATTCCTGAATCATTTCTCCCTTTTGCATCCTTGTATTCTTCAATTGAGTTCTAAGATTCATCTTTCGGTTTATGTTCTTTCCTTCATATAGTCTGGTCAAGGAATAAAACATTTCTTTCAAGGTCTTTGATTGAATCTGCAATGATTCTTTTGGCCCTTATTGTGTCCTTTTGATGTTTTTCCTTTTCTGCAGCATCGTCGGGTTCCGGTACTTCGTCTTTGACGAATCTGGCTAGGTCATTCTCTTCAAGAATGAGGCCAATCCTATACTTTCAGGCATGGAAGTTTTCCACTCCTTCTAACTTGTCAACAAGCTTAATGCTTGCTGACATCTTTACCTGGAGCTAGGAAAATGACCGAAAAATGAAAGTGCTCAAAATAAAAAACTGAACTTACCATGAGGTGTGCTTGGCTGAGGCGAGTAGCTTGGCGTGTTTGGATTTGAGAAAATCCAACTTTTTCTCCTCCAAACTTGATCTGCAGATTTCTATATTGGTGCATCTAGTTTTCTGGTACCTCTGGTACTCTAGTACTTCTGGTACCCTGGTTTTCTGATACTTTTAGTACTTTGTGAAACTAGGGTTTCACTTTCTGGGAGATCCAACCACTGAAAAGGTGCGCTGAGAGTGCCAAAGTGATCCTTAGGGGAGGGCACACTTTTCTAGACAATTTCAGGGATGAAAAGCTTCACCAATAAAAATCCCTAATTTTCATGTACGATAACAGTGACGTTTTTCACTTGTGAAATATGCTTCCTTCAGTTTGGCTCTGATACCATGTTAATGTTTAAGCCATTATTATAGATGTTTTCATTTCATTAGATAACAATAGCACAATCCAAGATCACTGAGAAATACACAATCACAAGAGACATAGCATTTATCCCGGGAAACCCTCTAGGGGAAGAAAACCCAGCAAAACTTCCTTAATATAAATAGCCAATACAATGCCAAGAGATATTTTATGCTAATAAAAAAAGTCCTCTCCTATATATGTGCCACTCTCTCTCTCTCCTTCTTCTCTGGTAGCAGATCTAAACTTGTCTCTCAAACTAAGCAAGTGAGTTGTGTCTAAGTGAGGTGCTAGCCTCCTTTATTTATACAAGTCTGTCACATGTGAGGTGTCTCTTCACTGGCAGGGCCGAATTCTCAAACTGGGTGGGTAAACCCACCTTTATTATATTTCTAGGTCTCTTTATTATCTATTGGGGCTGACTTCTTATTCTATCTATTACAATTGTCTTTTGACCAATCCGCAAGAGGGGATTTGGTCCTATTACAATAACCGACATGATCAATCCACAATGGGGATTCATCCTATGAATAATATATCAATAATAATAAGAATACTCTTTGCAGTTGCATTATTTCAACACTAACTACATATAATTTAGTAAAAACAATGTTATTTCAATAAAATTATATAAGCAAATAATAAAAACAACGTAAAATGAAAGTGGAAATTGATAATCATTTACATGTTCTACAGATGGCCCTTTTCCACGATCATCCTGCCACATTATAATATAATTAGAACACCCAAATATTTTAAAAATTGTTAATGATAACAAAAAAACAATGTTAACGATAATATTTACAACAATGTTAATGATAATAATAAAATATAATGCAATAAGTAGAGGTTTCTTAAAGAGGTGTTGCATAAGAACCTGCACACTATTAGTCAATGTGTCTATTCGATTCAAATGGTATTCCACTAATAACTCTTCCCCGGGAGCTATATTTTTTATTGCACACAGCACTACTCGATTCTCTTCACATCCCTCAAATATGCAATTTGGTTGTTTGTTTGTTGTCCGGGGTCATGTGTTGTTTATAAACCCTGTGATATTGCCAGAAGCTTTAGGCCTTCCATAAATATAGATAGCCGCTCCCTTATTTTTATCCTTGTTTATTAGTTGTATATAATTTGCGGCGAGTGCATATCTCTACATACTTCGGATGTACCGGACCAGCCGCATCCAATCGTTATAATTGTAACACAGTCTGACATAGTCCATCAATTTAGTTACTATATTGTATTTTACAATTATTCCATCCATGGAAAATAGCCCCAAACCATGCAGGGAGGATGGTGCAATGCGATATGTCCTATTGTTGACAATGAACTCAACATCTATAGGAGGTAGTTCCTTAGGTACCCATTGCTTCACCATATGATTATACCTGAGTGGAACATCTATGTCTCCTATGCTCTCATCATCATAAGAGCATGATCCTCCTTTGGCAAGAAAAAATTTCATGCGTCTACAAAATTTATTCTGACTTTTTCACCTCTTGTCCTTGTTTTCTTATCATATCTACTAGATGCAGTCGCATTTCTGGCCTCTATTTGTCCTAAGCTTTCCTCACTCGATGAAGAAATATCTGACAGGTACCTGTTTGGTTGTACCTTCAGTTTCATGTGCACGTGTTGTTAGTTAGTATTCCATCATCATATTCACAGTTCTAAATAAAAAATTTATATCAGATCCATAGGAATTGAGCAAATTTGTCATTTCAAATATTTCCAATGCAAGAACTTTCTTAGACACATGGTACCTAGACTTAATCCTAATGCATAATATTTTAGGTTTGGATGTCTTGGTGGGCCTGGGGTTCCATGGCTTAAGTTTGTTAGACACTTGACACTTGCTAGAAGCATATTGCATTAGATTTTGCCTGTATGAGGAATACAACCACATCCACTCTCATGTTTATCCATGGTAGGATGCATCAAGTCCACAAAGGTATGAGTCTATGATAGTTGGATATGATGTGGACTAATGATTAAATGTCTAACGAGATCTGTCTCGAGAATCCTTAAACATGGTTGGCTCATTAAACACAAGGTCCAATTAAATTCCACCACATGGAAATGCAACATCAACATGAATGAACTTGGAAGGACTAGTGGTGGCTCTAGAGTGTGCCACATGGAACCAATACACATTTTAAAAGCTAAGTTTTCCATAATATATATCAAATAAATATTTTTATCCATGCAAACCCATAATGGATTTCACACTTTGTAATATCCTAACATCAAAAATCTTCCCACAAACCCAACACCTTAAGATAAATTGTATGTCATATCTTTCTTAGGTTCATATCTCTTAGAGGATTTCTCTCTTTATATTTCCAAAAAGACATGTGGCAGGATCATAAATTTTCATGTCATTATGA
>CBVK0100527756.1:0-11793 GCA_900067695.1 Picea abies | reverse complement strand
GTTGGTTGCTGGTCCTAAACAGATGCCTCCTGAACTCACCACCTCGTCAAACTGATAAATAACCCATGCCACCGAGGAAATGTTCCGGGTATGTCGAATGGTGCCATCCGTGAACCCAAAAAAGATAGGAAAGGTAGACGTCATCTGCGCATGAAAACACAGGCACAGTCATGAGCGGCAACGATAAAGACTCGAGCACGCGAAAGAAAAGACACACCAAACTAAAATACAATAATGTACAAAGTACAGATGCTAGATAATCTAGGCATAGTACCTCTTAAGGTAAAGCCCATTTTGGGGCTCTCCCAGGGAAATTCCATCATGGTCTACTAGTTCATAAGCACCTCTGTGCAAAACACGCTTCACGATGTAAGGACCGTGCCACATAGGTTCTAACTTTCCTGTTCCCAATTTATCGTGAGCTTGGTCATAAATGAGGACTAAGTCTCCTTCTACGAAGGCTCGAGGTTGGACAGATTTGTCATATTGACTCTTAATTCGTTTCTGATGTGCCTCATTAACGAGAGCAGCATCACGGCGTGTTTCGTCCAACTTGGATAGATACAAGAATCGTTCTTCTTCCGTGGACGTATGGGGTAGGAGTTCTACTTTCAACTTGAGTGATGGAATTTCACACTCGATTGGTAGGACGGCCTCAATGCCATAGACCAACTGAAAAGGAGTGAATCCAGTTGAGGTTTTCACAGACGTGCGATAGGCCCAGAGAGAAGAAAACAGTTGTAAATCTTACGATGTCTTGTTTTCCCCTACCATGCGTTGGATCATGGTTTTTAAGACTTTGTTGATAGCTTCTACTTGCCCGTTCGCTTGAGGGTAGTAAGGGGATGAGTTTTCATGACGAAAACCCAATCTGACATGTAACACGCTCATCATCTGGTTTTTGAAGTGTGCACCACGGTCGGTGACAATGGCATGTGGTATACCAAAATGAGTAATGATGTGGTTGAAGAGGAATAGAGCTGCAGTACGACCATCGTTCAGGAAGGTAGGCATAGCCTCAGCCCATTTTGTGAAATAGTCGACAGCGACGATGATGTAACCGTGCCCCCCGGCTGAGGTAGGCTTACACTGCATGAAATCGATGCCCCATTTGGAGAAGGGGCCGATGGCAATGATGGGGTGCAGCGCAGTGGGGTGGGTGCATGCCTTCTTGTTAAAGATTTGGCAGGGTGGGCATTTCTTGACGGCCTCGATGCAATCTTTGAAAATCAAGGGCCAAAAGTAGCCGGCACGTAAGATTTTTTGGGTTGTGGCCATACCAGAAAGGTGGTCGCCACAAGCGCCAAGGTGACAATCGTTCAAAACGCGTTCAGCCTCTTCGTGAATCAAGCATCACTGAAGAATGGTGTCAATACCACGATGATACAAAGTGTCGCCTAGGATGAGATAACGACGAGAGTGGTGACGGATGCATCGACATTCTTCGCGAGAGATGTTGGGCTGAAAACGTTGAGTTTGAAGGTAGAGGAGAATGTCTCCATACCAAGGATCAGAAGTGCTGATGAGGAAGAGAGATTCATCGGGTAGAGAATCTCTGGGTTCAATATTTTCATCGACACCAGGAAGAGCACAGATGAGCTCGGCAAACACCAGGGATTTTTTGGCCTTAGCCTTTGCAAACTCGAGATCAAATTCTTGAAGAATAACGATCCATTTTGAATATTTTCCCCCAAGTACTTGACACGTCAAGATGTGGTACATGGGGTTAGAGTCTACGATTACCGTGGTGGTGCGTAATAAGATGTAGTGGCGGAATCTTTGGACAGCAATGACGGTTGCCATAACCAATTTCTCAACATGCGAATATCTGAGTTCGGGTCCAGATAAACTCTTGCTCAGATAATAAATCACATGTTCTTTGCCGTTAGAATCCTCTTGAACTAACACCATTGCAATGGTGGAAGTAGAAGCAGCCAAGTAAAGGGTATAATCCTTTGTGTATTCGGGAGGATGTAACAAAGGAGCATGGGTCAAAGCGTGCTTGAGAGTGTCGAATGACCGTTGGGCGGTGTCATCCCAGATGAAAGGGATGTTCTTTTGTAGTAGCCGCATGAATCTCTTAGTAATCTCGGCGTAATTGCAGATGAAACGACGAAGAAAGTTTTCTTTTCCTTGCAAACTTTGAAGTTGGGTTAAGTTGGTGGGTGGGGGTAAGGCTAGGATGGCCTTGATCTTTAAGGGATCCACCCTGATCCCGTCTTTTGAGACGATGAAACCGAGGAGTCGGCCAGATTCGACAGTGAAAATGCATTTATGTGGGTTCAGACGAATACGATAGAAGCGACATCGAAGAAAAATTGCCCGCAAGTGACCAATGTGATCGGGTCAGTTGGATGAATGGGCGGGTAAATCATCAAGGTAGGGTTCCGCGATATGTTTGATGTCGTGGAAAGCATAGGACATGGCTCACTGGAAAGTAGCACCAACATTTTTAAGGCCAAAGGGTAGCTTTCGGTATGCGAACGTCCCCCAAGGGCAGATGAAGGCCGTCTTATGTTGATCGACGGGTAAGATTTCAATCTGGTTGTATCCAGAAAAGCTATCCATGAACGAGAAGATTACACTTCCCATGCAATTATCGATGATCTGATCGATAAAAGGTGTAGGGTAGTTGTCCTTGGGACAAGCTTTGTTAAGATCACGGTAATCTACGCAAACACGGATGGTCCCTTGTTTCTTAGCGACCGGAATGAGGTTGGAGACCCATTCCGTCAAAGGGACAGGGTAAATGAAGCCAGGTTTCAGAAGTTTTTCAACTTCCACCTTTATAGCTACCAGTTTCTTAGGGTGAACCAGGCGGAGTTTCTGTTGAACCGGTTTTGCGTTAGGGTAAGTTTTGATTTCGTTTATGACGATCGAAGGATCGATCCATGGCATTTCCTCGTAACTCCATGCGAAGACATCGCGGAATTCCTTGAACAAAGTGGTGTAAGAAGCCACTTCGTCGGGAGTGAAATTGGCACCAAGGTTGATGTTTTCCACGATACCTTCCTTGACTGAAATGTCAATCGTGATTGTGGTAGAGATGTTACCCATGTTCCCCTCAGAAAAAGTATCTTGAGTGAGGATAGGGGATTGTGGAGCATTGGTAACATAAGGGGGGAAGACAGATCGTATGTCTTGCACTTCTTCCAATGGTGGAAGAAAAGAGGATCGATGGTGGTTGTCGTCCCAGGGCAAATCGTCAATGTTCAACATTTCCATGATAGATTCGTCCGAAGGAAAAATCTGAGAAATGTAATCGACGGTGAATGATAGGGAATCTAACCATGAGGGCACTGAATAAGTATCGGATGCCAATGAGTGTGAAGTGTTTGAAGAGGGAGAAACATATTGAATGGCTACATATGCGGCCTCAGCTGGGCTCAGTGGCATCGTGTCTCCGAGCTCATCGAATTCCAAAGGACTAGGCACAACCCAAGGATCTGATGATCCCAGGGATTGATAAGGCATAGTCGAGATCATGTTGACGGTAGCAAGATGATGTGTGGTGGGTGGAAGTGGTGTAGGGAAAGTACCCATGAGGCTAGAATCTTTCAATAAGCCAACACCAATGCTTTCATACGTAACCATGTGATCTCCCAGAAACAGAATATTGTTGGTAGCAGGGATGCGGGCGTCGGGTGTGCAAAAATCAAGCTGATCGACGGTAACAGTTTTACCTTGATGGGGGAATTGTATGCATCGAAACACTGATAAGGTAATGGAGGTCATCACGTAAAACCAACTTCTTCCGAGTAACAAATTGTAATCGAGGGGAGCATCGACCACCTCGACATCAATGGTAACAGTTTTGCCGACCAATTGGACGGCGAGGGATTGTAATAATCCGTGAGGATGGAAACCTCATCCATCGAAGGCGCGTAACATCGTGGGGGATTTGTTTAGGGTAGGTGATTTCAAACCTTTCCAACAGGCTAGGGACATGACACAGGTAGAGGCTCCCTCATCCAGGATAGTTCGATGAATTTGTTGGTTATGAACAACAACATCGATTTGGAAGGCTAGCTGGTGGGAGAGTCGCGGTTGATAATTGTCCAAGTTAAACGTGATGTAGTTTGATGACTCGAGATCGAAAGTGCCAATGGCAGCTAAGAGTGTCCTATGTTGATTTGGACAATGTTGCAGAACTTCCAATGCGGACATGGCACACGGTGCTTGGGCCAAATCTTCTACAATATTGTAGTTTTGGGCAGCCCGTGAATTAGGATTGAACGTGGATTTTCGGATGGTGCTCTTAGGAGGGCGTAGGATGGAGTCAAAAGATGGTTTCTTGATTTGAAGTGGCCCAGATGGAGGGCTGACAGATGGAGGATTAACAAAGGATGGTAAAGGATCTGGCGAAGAGCCATTAGCGGTCTTCGGCTTATCGGGTTTAACTGGCGTGTCGTATGTCACAGAACGAGTGGTTAGATTAACCTCGTTGAACATGTAAATATGTGCGCTTGTCGAGGCTTCATCGTGGGGTTGGTTGGAACTGCCCCCCGGCGTGGGGGTCTGTGCAATCAACGATTGTTGCTGCGGAAAAGGCTGAGTAAGCACAGCGGGTTGCGAATTTCCTTTGAAAAGTTTGGCCACTTCATCACGATGTGGGCAATCTCGAGTGTAGTGGTCATCACCACAAATGAGACATGGGAACTTCGGTTTTCGCTGTGGTTGTTTTCCGACAGTAGTGGTTTGTGGTTGTATTTTGGGTGGGTCATTGTTATTATTCTTCTTTGTTTTGTTTCTCACTTTCTTCTTGCCCCCGGGTTGTTGTGACGAGGTTGATTGGACCACGTTCACATCCGAGACTTGAGTTTGTGGTGGGGGGGTAGAAGAGGGTGCAGGGTGGGGGGGTAGAAGAGGGTGCAGTCGGACTGGGAGTAGCCGTTGAGGCGGGCCGCTGAATTGTTCCAGTGGACTGGGTGGGATATTGAGTCTTGATGGAGCCAATAACTCCATCCGCATGCGAAGCAGTCGATGGTTTGGATGGATCGTTAGTGGCATGGGTAGTGTTCAGTATCAACTCATACAGAGTACCAAATTGTGAATAGACTAAGTCTAAGTACTGAGATCAGGCAATGGCTTCTTCCTCAGTGACCACGCAGCCCATGGCAACATCACGAGCTATTTGGGGTAATAATGATTTCTTGAACCATTCGGCTAATAATTGGTCGGGGATGACCGCTTTAATGAGCCTTTGTCGTCTTCTCCATTCATGGATATGATTGGAGATATGTATGGAAGTTGTCTGATGAAGAGAGGTTAACAGTTCAGTACCCATCTCGTATCAGATGGACAGTTGGAAATGTGTGAGGAAGGACATAGCGAGGGAGTTGAAATCGTGAAAGGACACACGTGGTAGTTCAATATACCATTTCACGGCGGGACCCGTGAGCGTTCGTTGGAAAAGACGCAACTGAATCGAATCGTCCATGAGGGAGTTTGATGAGCACCACAAATGGAAGGTCATCACGTGGTTGTTTGGGTCTTCTCCAGGATTTCCGTCAAATTTCGGGATATTAGAGGGCACTTTTGCTGGAATGGTTGGCCAAACCGGAGAATGATAAATGGGATCATTCGTTAACCGAGATAAATCTGGAAGGTCCAGGGTGGCTAGAAAGGGTAGTTGTCGGTTAACCTGTGGGTAGTGCTGGTGTGGCAAAGGGACACCAGTGGGGCCCAATACTGGGTTATGTGGATAATTATAACTCATAGGCCCTCTCATGTGAGGTTGGTTTTGACCAAGGTACATAGGATTTGATATGTTTTGAGAAGTATTTGTGAGTGGAGGATAACCGGATGGGTTTTGTGGATTATACGTTGGGTTGGGCATTTGTCCATAAGGGGGGTGTTGCGAAGTCTGAACGTTTTGCCCCATGGAGGCATGCAGATTTCCTTGAAAAGGGACGCTCCACGGGTTGGGTGCGGTGGGCACATTTTGTCTCGTGGAGGCATGTGGATTTCCTTGAAAAGGGATGCTCCACGGGTTGTGCGTGACAGACACATTTTGTCCTTGTGGTTGATGGTGGAATCTGACTTGAGGTTGCCCCCCAACATGAGGGTGCCCCCCGAATGGAATTTGTCCTCCGGTGGGAGGATGCCCCCCAGCCTGAGGTAAGGTTCCCGGGATTTGAGGGCCAGACGTAAAAGATTGACCAATATTGTCGATTGGGTTAGGACCACCAAGGACAGTCCCTCTGAGTTGTTGGATAGGTATGGAGCTTCCCGGTACAATTTGAGTAGTGGTTTGGGCAGTGGTGATAGCGGATGCGTTCAGTGCCCTAAATCCAAAAGGGAGATTAGGTCTTGGTGTTATAGATGTGCCAATTGGGGCTTGAGTAACCATTGGATTGCCGGTGGGAATGGTCGGGATGTGAGGGACCATGGTCGAATGGACCGTCTGGAGGGGAATAGTAGGTCTCGGGCTGACGAATGGTACGTTCGGGCCAACAAGTGGTATGTTTGGATCAGTGGTTGGTGTGACCGTAAAAGTGGTAGTACCGGTGAAGTGATTTGGGGGTACCGTGTAGGAGGAAGATGCGTCGGCACCTTCTCCAGTCCCATAGAGATCTCGCACCAAGCGTGGTGGACTCCGAACAATGTCCTAAGTGTAAAAGGGGTCATTGGGTAAAGGGCTTTGAGAAGACCCGACCGGAATGTTAGCAGGGTTTATGACAACAAATTCTCCAGCGGAATTCAGGTGAAGGATCTGTCATTCATATCCCTCCGGAATGCGATAGGCTTCTGGAGATTCCGAGACAATTCTAAAATTCTCCAAAGGGATGGGAACTTCTTCCTGGGCGATTGTGGTGTTTTGAACTTCGCTCTGTTGAGGAGATTGTTCCGTAGAATGAGGGGGTAAAGGGGTGTTTCCTTCCATATCTTCTGGAGGAAGTCCCTGTAGCCTCCGCGAGCATCATGGAGGGTCGATGTTGGCAGAAAAGAGTCGACGAAAGAAATCTATGGCCAACTAGCGAAAAGAAACAGCACACGCTAAAAAAATCTAAGAATCACAGCCAAGCAAACAGGACCTTCTTTTGATGACCGTACTAGTTGGTGATGAAATCCAACGTCGTGTGATCAAGTCCAGAAGGGGTGGGGGTAGGGTGGAACAGTTACAATGGTGACCTGCTTAATGGACTTACGCCTTGGTGCAAGCTTCCACGCAAGTAATTGTGGATTTACCCTCCAAGGAGCCCGAGTGAGTTTGACCAATGTCTACTCCAAGTACAGTGAGACTTCCCGTCACCGTCACCTTGTGTAAGAACCTAAATATTATGGCCACTAAGGTTACCAATTCGCAGTCAGCCCCTGGGCGGGAACAGTCGATAGTTCGATCCGAACGTACGGGCAGGGTATCGAGCCCGAAATCAACTAAGAAGCTTCCACGCAGTAATTGTGGATTTACCTCAAAGTGACCCCCATAATACGATCAGACCACCACAAACAGTTAAACCACGGAGGGTTAGTCCCCGTAGCTTACCCGAATGCAACCTCGTGCGTAACCCCTGTGTGAGAGGGGGATCCCAGGCAGACTTATACGATAACTGGATTTACTCTCCCTAACTCAGGATGCTAATGTTTGTTTTAGAAAATTTGGAGAGTTATGCTCACAGCCCTGATCCAAAGTACTACACCTATTCTACTGTTGGTGGAGGATTCTATCAAAGAAAAATTTCTAGATGATTTTTAATTAACGTTGATTTTAGTGGCTGTTCTTTACGCAAAAGGGGTGCATGGAAGTGAAACCAATGGAGTTAAGACTCTGACCCAAAGAGTGCATCAAGCATGATAAGCAATCATTTTCTTTCGATGAACATCTAGCTAAGGGAGAGAGAGAGTTCTTTTCACTAACAAGCACAAAATATGGAGTGTCCTCAACAATTCTTTTCTCAATCAAATCTTGATGTAATGCAAAAACTTTTTAAATGCCTTCTAATATGCTCAATCAATTATTAAAATATCTTTATTTTTTGCATATGGATGATGATCAATACAACATAATGCTTATCTCCGCTAATTATCTTCTTGGTATAAATGAAAACCAAACTAGCATAAGCAAGAGTAACACAAACAATACACCCTTCGTAGCAATCAAAACGAAAAAGCGAAAGAAAGGAAACAATCAAAGAGAAAACAAAAATTTACACCCAAAAAGCAAAAATTGAAGAATAAGGACCTTGACTCAAAGCAAGATGAAGAGGTCTATAGGCCTTTGATGACCTTCACCAAGGTTTTTTACTCAACTGATGAGGAGATGAGAACAATGCATAAGTTTCAAATTTCACTCAACAGAAAAACTTAATGAAAATAGTGAAGAAGGCTGTAAGATCCAATCAACAAGGTGTCTATCCTTCAAAAAGACAGATATCAAGGTTAAAAGGAAGAAAAGTTGACTCTCAAGATCACTTAACAGAAGAACATAGAGGCAAAAATCCAAAAAAAAGGAAATTTGGAAGGTTTCTGGGCCAAAGGAGGTTGGCACTCTGTTGCCAAGGGCAAGGAGCATTATAACACTCTGTGCAAAGCCTTTAGGAGCGCTGGCACTCTGTTAACACTAGGACAGGGGCGCCAGGTTCTAAAAGTTCCAGAAATGTCAAGAAATTTCAAAAATTGAAGCTCTAACTTGACAAAGATGCTAAGTATGATGGGACAAGGAGCCAATCAGCTCGTGAAACTAATCAAAGAGGGGTAAACCAGGTCTGACACAATCAAGGGACAGAACAAGGTCAATGAGGAGAAAAATCCAAACAAGAGGTTTTGAATTGAGGCTATCTCCCCAGTGGAGTCGCTAGTTTCTGTTGTAGGAAAATCTGCCTGCGGACAAGTAGATCGACCTCTAGGGATTGACCTTAACCCTAGACAGAAAAGTGCTTAACGTGGACACTGAATTTCTTTCAAATATATCTAAACTAACACATGAGAAGGAAGGATGATAGAAGTACCTTTTTATTGACGTTTGTCCCTGCACGCTCCGAGTTTCACTCCAATCCTTTGCTCCTCGCTGAGCTCTGCGGGAAAAAAAAGATACGACTACTTCCTACTCTATTGATATTAGCTTGAAAACAGATCTACCATTAAATGATAAGTTCATGTAACATCAGACACAAACTAGAAAGAAATAGGCCAAGCGTGTCATATTAATGAGAATAACGACAACAGTACTTACAATTGTAGATGCGAATAACGACAAAAGTACTTACATCATCAATAGAGAATGTTGAAGAGAAGCACTCCAGGTTTCCAGAAAGGAAGAATAAATAAACGAGTTATGAAGGAGTAATCAAAGGAAGAAATCACAGTCAATAAGAATCAAATAAGAATGAGCATAATAGAGATACATCTTCAACGAGACCTTCCACATTAAAGCAACAAATAATCTTCAATCATAATGAAGGAATCAACAAAAGAGAATATCATGATCAACCAAGGTAGGAATTCAGAAGGTCTACACCACAAAAAACATCATTCACTCTCAGGTTTGCAAATTTATTTTATGGCCATTTGTTTTATTTGTACTAACTTTAGAAATAAGGATTTGGATTGTAGAGCATATAAAAGAAATATTCAGACAAGAAATACCTATGTGGCTCCCCACAACATTGAATGTTAAAAGTGCCACAATTATGGACATATAGCTCGTGATTGTATAAGCATGATGGATACTTCTATGAAAAGGAACACTGATATCGAATATAATAAGGTTTGGAAAAGAAAACAAGAACATGTAAAGGAAGATCAGATGAATGAAGGACACATAAAATTAATACTCTAACGATTGGCAGTAGTACGAGATGAAGAAAAATCTATAGGGAAAAAGGAAGATGTCAGATACAGGAAGCTTTGGAGAATAAATAAAAAGTGAGAAGAATAGGTGAATGAAGACTAGGTCCCAGAGACGCAGGATTTGTAGTAGTACGAGAAAGAAAAGAAGAGCAAGTGAATAAAGAACATGCCCAAGAGATTGTATTTTCAAGAATTGTAGTGCAATATCATAATGAATCAACAAGAAAAAAGGAAGAGTTCAGAGTTCAGAGAGATGATGAGTCTATAGACGAAGAGGAAGATTACTCTACACCAGAGCGGATATTTTTTTGAGCCATTCTTCTTGGAGACTCCTTGTAAATATGAATATTGAATAGGGAGATTCGGTGAAGTAGAGACTATAGATCAGAGAACCATATTTTGAGAAGTTTGAAGTACTTGCAGAGATAGATTTAGAGTAGTCAGATAACAAAAGTACAAATTGACAAATTGATCGGTTGAGAAGTAGTGTTCCCACGTAGGTATCAGTTGGAAGTTACATAGGCATAAATTTTTTATTGTATTCCACATATGTATTTAGGAAGGGATATCTTTAGTACAAGTTGTTCCAAACATGTAGAGGTTGATTTGTAGATAGAGAATACTAGTGGACACATTTGAATTAGTTTGAAGAAACACAAATATGTGATGATCAGTTACAGATGTGAATCCTTCATGATAGTACAATGATAGATGGGTCAACATTGTGGGCAGTTGAGTAGAAAAGTCATGTATAGTTTGCAACATATGGACAAATATGGATACTTAGCAGGTACACAAAACATTGGTCAAAGAAGATACATAGCAGTGCATTTACAATTGGAATCAGTCAGTCACAGAAATGCAATCATTAAAAGGCACAACAGAACATGAAAAGAGAAATTGTCGGCATATGATAAATCATCAGAATAAAATCATTGAACAATATGGTCAAGTAAACATGACATGTGAATGAATAAATCCAGTAATGAATTCTTTTTATATATGTAAGATATTTACAATAGGAAGCACCAATGGACAATAAGAAAGCACTAGAAGAGAGGAAAGGAAACACTTAAAGGTAGCCCTACATTGATCTACACGACATCCTACAGAGAAGTCAAGGGAAGAAAAATAATCAATATATCTAGAAAGGAAGATCAATAGCATACAGATAGGGGGAGACATACGACAAGGGGAGTTGTCCTTTTCCCATGATGTCAAAGGGAGAGAAAGAGAAAGATTAGAAGAGTAAAATTCAAGTGCATGGAGTCAGAGAAGGATTTTTCAGAGAAGGTATACTTTCAGGGGAAGTCACAAGAGAAGAGGAACATGATGAGAGAAACATGTGAAGAGAAAGAACTAAGGCATGGAAATAGAGAGAAAAAACAAAAGCATGAAGACAAGGGGAGAATCCCCAAGGAGATAGACCCTTTTCCATTGATGTCAAAGGGGGAGAGAAATAAACATTGATGAGGATAAATGGTTGGAGGGGGAGAATGAGTGTTGGAGTATCAATATTTCCATCAATGTTTCCATCAATGTTGGTGTTGCCATCAATGCCAAAGGGGGGTATTGTTGGACAATTGGTTTGGATAGTGGGTTGTCATTGATGTCAACCCTTGGAGATTGATGTCAACCCTTGGAGAAGTCCAGAATCCCTAGATATGTTGTTGAGATTGATGGTGAGTTAGTTGTCATTAATGGAGTGGTTGATGTCAATAGATGTGATGGGTGAATTTGATAAAGTCTACATGAAGCCCCAAAGGTGTGGTTATGGGACCTGAATTTGGTTGAGGAATATCGACATGAAAGACAGTGTAAATGTAGGTAAGACACTCGTAGATGGATAATATTCATCATGTCATTTATGGTGATAGGTGGCATGGCATGTGGTTCCTCACAATTAGGGAGATATGACCTTGTGAAGTTGGAAGCCTCGAAGAATGGTCAAGAAGCCCCTAATTGTTTACAAGTCAATTAATGAATGGTGAGATCGGAAGA
>CBVK0100527755.1:0-11793 GCA_900067695.1 Picea abies | reverse complement strand
ATGAGGTTCTCCATCAAATAGGGAAGATATTGGGGGCTAAACAATGTGTTCAGACTTAAAATGACAAATGGATGCATACTCAATATGAAGTGAATAATTTATGGAGAGTAACTTTACTCTCAAAGTTGAATTCTTCTCCTCTTTTCCATATCTTGGATATGGCCCATTTATAGCCTTCAAATGGAAGGAAAGGGGTGAATCAAAACATTTCAAGTATATGGAATCTCAAGGATCATGGATCTCATGACGTGACATGGAAACTCGACACCATTTTTTAAATTTGAGCACAAAACCCGATGTACACGGGCTGTAATGGTGCAACCTGCATATACACATGTTGTATAGTTGTTAGGGTGTGTATGTGTGGAAAAATATTTTTTTTAGCTCTGGGAATTGCAAAAGGGGATTTCAAGTCTACATAGGGAAATGGAAAAGGCCTTCTAATCAAGATGCATGGGGTGAGGAAAATATTTCTATAACAACAAGTTATCTTCTAGAGAAAGGTTTTGTTGGGTTTTCTTCCCCGAGAGGGATTCCCAGGATAAATGTGTCTTCACTTGGCATGGTGTTTTCTCTTTTATTTGTTCCACTGATGTATTTTTGCTACTAGTACGTTGCATGTTTAGTGTGTGGTTAATTTATGATGAAAAATGTACTTAATATTATCATAAGAATTAATCATCAGATCTGGGCATGGAAAAACAACATCACATTCATAAAAACCACTCATGCCTTAGTTAATTGAAACACTTGCCGCATTTCACAGTCGAGATAGTCCACTATGAAGTTAATCACAATTAAAATGAATTTTTTCTAATCATCTAGAGGTGGAAAGCAATTGGCCAACAATGTATTTTCTTAATGTGATTAAGTAAATTTGAAAAAGTAAACACAAAAATGTGTGCCTTTATAAAATCTAAGAAGTTAATGGTTGAAATCACAACCCTTAATTTGTAGTGATGACGAAGAATATTCCATACATATTTAATCTTGTCCATAAAAAATGATTAAGAACTTAAAAATGTATTAAATGTGCCAATT
Source organism: Picea abies (assembly GCA_900067695.1). Classification (NCBI taxonomy): domain Eukaryota; kingdom Viridiplantae; phylum Streptophyta; class Pinopsida; order Pinales; family Pinaceae; genus Picea; species Picea abies. Next base: position 10,752 of record CBVK0100527755.1, on the reverse strand, counting down.
TACAAGAGATATATGCCTCTCGACATAATAAAGAAGGTCGTACAAGTATACTTTTATGAAATTATAACATTTTATATTAATGATATATTCAATGCGTATATATAAGGGAGACAGTGAAGTGTGCTTTTATGTCCAACGTCATCACTCTCCTCATAAATTTATGAATTCGAGAAGTTGGATTTCAAAAATATTTATACATCCACATCCATTGCAGTTCTTCTACCTACCATATGTTCTATTACATAAGCATCATCGCTAAAAACAAAGTTATAGTTTCTAAAATATGTGTTCCCTTGTAAAGGAAGTTGTGTGCCTTTAAGGGACACAACTTGTATACTTTTGTCCTATTCTTGGAATTCCATGTAGATTTCTAAGGAAAGCATGTTTGTTGAAATATTGGGAATTTTCATAAAATTTATATGGTTTTTATACACTAAAAATTATACACTAAATATTGATTATTTTATTTAATAATCTAATGGTATATATAAAAATATATAAAGGGTTTTTTCAAGATAGACACACTATTTTGTCACATAAATGGATTGTTAAAATAATATCTCAAACACACATTAATTCAAGAGCTAAACTAGTTGGAGAGTCTCTTTCATATTCAACTAGTAACAACCTCCTAAAACTTAGTGGCAGACTAATTACTTAATACCAACTCTATATTACAATGATCAATACATTAACAAACCACATCATTCTCATATGGTCATAAGTATCACACAATATTCCACAAGATAGGTAGGAGTTAATAATTCCAGCACCCCTCCTTGATGAGTACTTGTCTTAATTCCCATTAGGTTAGTTCTTCATAATCATCTAATCCTTTGCAACACCATGCTCCCATAGACATTGAAGACATTCCTCATTAGAAAAGTCTGCATTTTGGTTCGATTGGAAAATTTACTCTTGTAGACATCACCAATTTGTAGAAATCCATATAAAATAACAATTGTCCATTGGAATACATGGATACTTAACCGTTGTAACCATTGATTGAGTAGGAATTCATTCAAGTACATAGTTCATTCAACTTCTTGATGAACTCCCCTTGAATGTGCACACAAATCTATTAGCAATTCCAAGAGATAACTAGTGCAACATATGCACCCATTCTCTACTGACACCTATCTCTTGAGTCTTACTTCATTCTAACACATTGAATAATTCATATACAAGTTTCTAGACCCAAGTTGTCACCCAAAGTCCACAACCAACTAATGGTCAACTGACCACATAAGTGTTAACAACTTACTCTACCTATGAAAAACCTCCTCCTTCAAGGAAACTCAACAATGAGCATCACCACTAGCAATCGGATCTCTAAGATAGTCAAACATACTGATTAATCTTCACATGATGCACACATAGAATCAGAGCTTCTAGTTTGAATAGTAACTCAATTAGTCAGTCAAATATTTGACCTCCTATGCACACACTAATTCTTGATCTCCAGATCATGAGTATAATGCAACATAACCAAAGTAGGGATAGAGATTCCTAAATAGGTCTTACAACCATATTCCCATACATGCAACCTCTATTGTACCGTAAGCCATAATGAAAACCAACCAATAATTTTAATACAATAGGTACTCAATTCAGTGACTTAGCTCAACTATGTACTCAATTCAGTGACTTAGCTCAACTATGCCATGTGGGCGTGCATCAATTGTCCTCATGCTCAAGCAAGGTTGAATGGACAATTCAACTTATGCACCCAAGAATGAAGATGCACATTCATATTTCCTAGTTAAGTTGAAGTTTTTATTCATCATAGAGACCAAACCTTGAAGATTGGACACATCATAACTAGGGCCATTTATTTCTGGCTTGGGTAAACCAAACCATCCTCCATTCAACTCAAACACACCAAGTAATTCTCATACAATTGGTATCAACCAACAAATATCTCATCAACATTGCCCTTCATTGTGACACACACAACAATGGATCAATGCATCAAGCTCCATCTACTAGTCCCAAACCCACCTAGTAAGAAATAGACACCACATTTGTGCAAACCTAAGTCTTCTGTGACATGCACTGATCCAGATTTATGAGAGAATGAAATGAAATACAGAAATAACACAGAAACACAGAGATACAACAATACTCAATTTCTATTAAAGATTGAAATATGCAGAAACTACAAAAGAAAATACTGAGTGACATGAACTCGTTAGAATGATTGATGCAGGGGCATCATTCATTTATATTTGTTGACTTCTAGAAGGTCAAGTTTGTTTGAGTTTAGTGGTGATTTGTGTGATAATAAATGGATTTTATTTCCAAATTTATCTTGAGATCATTCGAAGGATTGAGAGCTATCTTTTTAATATTTGTAATAGTAATCAAATAGGATTAGGAAAATAAAGATAGATTTCTTTTCTATTTTATTCGAATGGATCCTATTCTTTTGGATATGGAAATTGTAATAAAAAATTCAATTCGAACCTGTTGAAGGGGGATTTGGAGAGGTTCCACACAATAATGAAATAAAGGAAGTATTTTATGATAGCTATTTTTTTTAACTCTCACGAAGTGAAATTTTAGAATTGCGAGGATTGGATTGAAATAAAAGAAGAGAAAATCAACTCTCTCTGTGGATTAATTTCTATGTGTATTCCATATGAATACATATACAACTTCTATGTGAAATTCTCAAGATTGAGGAATGGATTAACTATGGGAAGCCTTATTATGCGTTGGTATACATAAAAAAATATTGGTACCCTGTTATTTGGATTATAACGGTAAACAAATTGCTATGTGTTTTCATGGAATATAATTGCAGCTTGTGTGTAAATCCTGTAGATTGAATAGCCAAGTCAATCTATGAGATTCTGAAGAGGTTTTTAAATGTGCTATGCATTATTTGTAATTTGAATGGACACCCAGAAATGGATTCTCAATGCTTTGAGTGATTCTTGTGTTGAGCTCAATTAATTCCTGTAGCAGCTATGAAATTTCAATTATATTAATTTAAATTTGTTCAACAATATAGTTGTTCTCTTCCTTTATTTTGTAAGTAAAGATTTATTTAAAATTTTAAATGAATTTAAGATTCAAAAGGATAGCTGGAAATCACATTAAAAAAATTCATTGAACATTCTTGTAGCTTAGATGCTAAGTGGGTGAATTTGCATGAAAGGAAAAATATACTTTTATCCTGCACCATTAGTGGTATTAGAGCTTGAATTAATTAACAATAAATTTGTCCCCACAAGTGATTTGTTGTTTCAAGAGATGGAATTTAAGGTCAGAAGAGGATGTCGACCTGTTGCAAACACGGAGGTGATGGAAGAGGTGAGAACTTTACGATAAAGGTTGGAAGCCATGGAGGCTACCGGGCATCATGATCATACAGGGGATACCAGTGAGGAGGAGGAATCTCCAAAAGAAGAAGAGGAGACACTTGAAGAAACCCTAGAGATCAGGTTTCTAAAGTCAGTTTTTGGTTCAGGTTCAATGTCAAAAGCAGAAGTACCCACATACAACGGAATTTTGTATCTAGAAGAATTGGTGGACTGGATAAATGTCTTGAATAAGCATTTTTATTATACATAGATGCAGGAAGACAAGCAAGTGAAGTTTGTTGTCACAAAACTGAGAGGACATGCAACTTTATGGTGGGATGGAGTGCAGGAAGAAAGGGTCTTGAAGAACAAAGCCAATATCAAGATCTAGAGCAGGATGACTGCCAAATCGAAAGGTAAATTTCTTCCCAAAGATTATCCCTTAATTTTGTTTAGAAAAATGCAAAATCTTAAGAAAAATATGATGTCTGTTAGAGAGTACACGTAGGAATTTTATAAAGTGAACATTAGATCAAGTCACATAGAGGATACACCTGAGAGAGTTACTAGGTATATCAATGGTTTGAGATATGATATCCAATATGAATTAAGTTTAATTTCATTGAGATCTGTCGAGGAAGCTTACTAGGTTGCATTGAAAGATGAAGACAAGTTGATGAGGAAGCAGAGTCAAAGAACAAGAACAAGAAGCTCTGGAGGAAAGGAACAACAACAAAATGAAGAAGCTAGCAATTCAAATCAACAACCACATCCAGACAGAACCAATGACACTAGAGGGATAATATTTTCTCCAAGAGGAAGAGGCAGAGTTAGAGATCATAAAGTGAGATGTTATACATGTGGTCAACTAGGCCATATGTCATGAGATTGTCCAGAGAATGCTGCAAGACAAAGAAAAGCACAAGTAGTACAAGCTGAAACTGATCCTCCAAAGACAAAAGAGGAATATGTTAATGTTCCAGAAGAAGGAGAAGCCTTAATGATGAAGAGAGTGTTACTAAAGTAAAACAAGGATGCATGGGAACCAGTTCAAAGGAGGAATTTGTCCAAAACAACATGCAAGGAAAAAGGCAAGTGTTGCAATTTAATCATTGATAACGACAATACTGACAATTTGGTTTATATAGAAATGATAGAAAAGCTAGAGCTTGAAAGGATGTCATACCCTGCACCATACAAATTTTCATGGTTGCAGAAAGGTCACCAAATGTTGGTGAATGAATAGTGCAAGGCGGAATTTCAGATTGGAGAATTTAAGGAACAAATACTCTGTGATATCATACCCATGGATGCTTGCCATGTTTTACTGGGTAGACTGTGGAAATATGATAGGAAGGTGAACTATGATGGCAGAAAGAAAACCTATATAACCTATTATTGTTGTTAATTAACATAATACCTAGATTCTAGTTAATTAAACAAAAGATTAATAAACCTATTAATAAAAAAAAGAAAAAAGAAAAAAAGAACACCTATACTCTTGAGAAGGATGGAAAGAAGCATGTGCTATTTCCTGTGGGAGATGAAGGAACCAAGGAGAAATCTGATCCAAATACATTGATGATGAGTGAAAAGCAAATACTGATCAGAGATACAAAAATTATGAAGTAGGGACAAGAAGACAAGACAACGGTTGTAACCATAGACCTGAAGGTAGTTGATTCATCTCCCGCAAATCAAAATGTAATTGATCTTGAGAATGGGGTAGATGATAAAATGTTTAATGATTGGATGTGAATGGAAAGTGAAACTCAACCAATACTTTCTGTAGCACAAATTGTTATGAAAGACGAAATTTTGGTAAATGAGAAACAACATATTTTCTTGAAGAACAATGAAGAAGGAAAGTGTGAGGAGATTGCTGAAAATGGTAAAATGACATAATTTTATGGACAGACTGCAGGAAAAGGGAAACAGAAACAGAGAATTTAGACAAAGAATTCTTGGTTATCAACAATTTTAACAATCTTCTTAATGTTTTTTTGTCTTTGTGACATATAAAGGGACCTATCAAACTGGAAAAAGAATTGGTTATTTTTATAAATATGTCTTATGTGTAGGAGAGATGGTGAAAAAATAATTTTGTGATAATTCCATTATAGGAAAATAATTCTTGAAGAATTATGCAAGGAAGTTTGAGTTCCATAAGACGAGCAATGGAAGTTTACACCAATACACGATATGGCAAAGAGGTCTAGAAGAGAAGCTTGCAAATACATCATGTCAAGCTATGAAGTGGAAATATCAGCTGCAACAAATGGATTCATGATGGATTGGAAAGATAGGAGGGCTACTTAAGTGGAGGAACAAGTTATTTGAAGAAAGTGCATGGGGAAACCACCTAGTAGGAGATACTTGGGTATATGTTGCAATGTTACAGAAAAACATCAGTCCAATGGAGACCTCATGGACAAGAGTCCATGAACAATTTGTTCCTTGGGAGTATGATCCAGGGGCATCATACATTTATATTTGTTGACTTCTAGAAGGTCAAGTTTGTTTGAGTTTAGTGGTGATTTGTGTGATAATAAATGGATTTTACTGCCAAATTTAGCTTGAGATCATCCGTAGAATTGAGAACTATCTCTTTAATATTTGAAATAGTAATAAAATAGGATTAGGATAATAAAGATAGATTTATTTTCTATTTTAGTCGAATAGATCATATTCTTTTGGATCTAGAAATTGTAATAAAAATTTCAATTTGAACCTATTGAAGGGGGATTTGGAGAGGTTCCACAAAATAATGAAATAAAGGAATTATTTTATGATAGATGTGTTTTTCTCAACTCTCACGAAGTGAATTTGAGAATTGTGAGGATTGGATTGAAAGAAAAGAAGAGAAAATTGACTCTGTGGATTAATATCTATGCGTATTCCATATGAATACATATACAAATTCTGTGTGAAATTTTAAGGATTGAGGAATGGATTAATTGTGGGAAGCCTTGTTGTGCATTGCTAGACATAAAAAAATATTGGTACCCTCCTATTTGGATTATAACGGTGAACAAATTGCTATGTGTTTTCATGGAATATAATTACAACTTGTGTGTAAATCCTGTAGATTGAATAGCCAAGTCAATCTATGAGATTATGAAGGGGTTTTTAAATGTGATCTACATTATTTATAATTTGAATGGACACCTAGAAATGGAATCTGAATTCTTTGAGCGATTCCTGCGTTGAGCTCAATTAATTCCTGTAGCACCTATGCAATTTCAATTATATTAATTGAAGTTTGTTCAACAATATAGTTGTTCTCTACCTTTATTTTGTAAGTAATTTAGATTTATTTAAAATTTTAAATTAATCAAAGATCCAAAAGGATAGTTGGAAATCACATTAAAAAAACTCAGTGAACATTTATGTAGGTTATATGCTAAGTGGGTGAATTTGCATGAAAGGAAAAATATATTTTTATCTTACACCAATGATGGTATCTTATCTTTGAGAAGAGATGTGACGGCTACATGCATTTGCAAGAAGATGATTACAATGAGGCTTCTAAGGAATTTTTATCATAAAGCATAAATGAGAAAACCCTAAACATCCAAAACCCTAACCCAAGAAGATGAAACACCAAAAGGTTTGTGGGCCCCGACGGGGGTAGTTGATACATCAATTTCCCTAGGGCATAAATTTTGCATAGAATCTTCGTTTGGGGTGCTTGATACCTTGACGGAAAGGTCTAGTTGAGGAGTACACATTATTAATGACCCAATACATGCCAATAGGCATCCACTGGACGTTTCCACGTAAAAAAAACATCGTTTAGGGCCTCAAAACGACCCTGAAATTTTGTGACCTGAAAAACTGTGAAAATGGAAACTCTATGTTGAGCCAGTGAAACAGGTGGGTGGCCACCGATGTCCACCTAGATTTTTCCTCCCCCCTTATGAATTAATGGTATCCATTGTGTTGAGTTCCCCCATCAAATGGGGAAACTTTTGTTGAACTTGACACTTGGTGAGCCACTTTCCTTGGTGTAGTTGTTGCTTTTCTTTAACAACCCAATAGAGTTGTATCTTATGTTGGTAGGTGCCATTAACCTATGTATCCATGATCCTATCAATGGTTTCATGTTTTATATAGTTAGGGTTGATATTTGTAGGTGTCATCTTCTCTGCCACCTATGATGTGTCCAATAGTGGTGGAAAATATGGTTGAAGGAGGTCCACATTGAGTATTGGGTGTAAGCCAAGGAAGGGAAGAATACTTAACTCAAAATCATTATCACTCACAACCTTGGTGATGGTGCAAGGTCCATAGAAAGGTGGACACAACTTCCAATGGGGTCCTGTAAGGTGATATTTATTCAAATGAAACCAAACCTTGTCGCTTACCTAAAAATTGTGGGGAACTCGATGTTGATCATGACATTATTTTTGCTTAGTATTGGATTTTTGAAAAATATCATGGACCTATTGGTCGTTGTTTTGAATCCGTCCAATAAATTTGGTGGCCTTTTCGACCTCATATTGAGCATGGGAATATTCTTCTTGTGTGGATGCAAGGGGTAGTGTTACATCAATGGGGCTTGATGTTTGAAATCCCAAGACCACCGGAAAATGTTTGTGGTTGGTCGAACTATGGAGGGATCTATTGTAGTTGTGTTGGAAATAAGGAAGGCTCTCATCCCATGTGCATGGATGCTTGGAGTTGTACATGCACAAGATATGCATGATAATCCTATTGATGACCTTTTTCTTTATATTAGTCTAAGGGTAGAAGGAAGTGGATTTGGTGAGATTGGTGTCCAAAAACAACTAGAGGATAGACTAGAATGTGCTCCCTTTCTTATACTTAATGTTGAGGTGAAACAGTTATGAGTATGTGGACCACATTTGATGGCAGTCATTCTGCAATTTTCCTTGTGTCTGCATGAATTTGTATGGATGAATGTATCCATCCCAAGAATGTAAAGTTTCCATTAGCGGCGGGATTGTACGATGGAATACATTTATTTTTCATAGGGGGGGTAATTACGGATGAAATTTGAGAGTGTCTCACTATGATAGTCCATATAATGACCATGGTGAGTGAGAATGACACCAATAACATAATCAGAAGAATTTGTCTCAATCTCAAATGGTTGTTGCAGATCAGGTAAAGCGAGCATTAGGGATGATCATAAGTGATGTTTCATATCATCAAAGGTTTTCTGTTGGGACCTGCCCCACACAAATTTGGCTTTTGAACCACCAGTGGTCACTTGGTTGAGATTCCATGCGATATGGGAGAACCCCAATACAAATTTGTGACAGAATTTTAAAGGCCTAAAAATATATGAAGCTCGGTGAGTGTTGTCGGGGTTGGTCAATCATGAATGGATTGGATCTTGGCTGGATCAACATGCACCCCATTCTCATATACAATGTATATGAGGTATTGGACCCTTTTCATGCCAAAAGAGCATTTCTCTAGGTTTTCATATAGCTTGTGTTGTCGCAGAGTATGGAGGACTTGCTGAATGTGGTGAAAATTTTCTGCCCAACTCTTGCTAAAAACAAGGATTTCGTCCAAATATACAACCACAAAGGAATTGGTGAAGGGTCGTAAGATATAGTCCATTAACCTCATGAAATTTGTTAGGGAATTCGCCAAGCCAAAGGGAATGACCAACCAATTGAAGATACCTTCCTTATACTTGAAATCAATCTTCCATACATTTGTTTTTTTTATGGGGACCTGGTGGTAGTCGAAATTCAGATCAATCTTGCTAAAGTACTTGGCCCCCTTGAGCTAATCAAGAAGGTCATCAATTTGGGGAATTGGGTGCCAATTATTGACTGTGATTTTGTTCAAATCTATGTAATCAATACAGAGTCTCCAAGTCTTGTCTTTCTTCTACATGAGCCCGATTGGGATTCTGCGGGGTGAGGAGCTTGGTCAAATGTGCCCTTTTTGGAGCATATCTTGAATCTAGTGCTTGATTTTCTCATTTTCTAGCTGAGAGTGCCAATACATTGGCCCATTAGGAAAAGGTGTTCCAGGGGTCAACTCAACATAATGCTTGACCTGACAGTGCAGAGGCACCCAGGTAGGTGAGGTGAAGATGTCTTGGTATTCTTTCGCGACTTTTTCCACTTGTTTATGTTGCATATAGGATCCCTGTGCAGAGACAATGGATGTGGTTGCGAACTTCCTATCACTTTGAGAGTGAATCATGAAGATGACAAATTTCCCAGTGTGGGAAATGACCTTCCTACACTACTTAGCAGAGACCAAGGAAATTGTGGTAGGTGGAGCTACCTCTGGTGTCCTATACAGTTATATGCCCACAATAACAATGACTCTATGAGGTTTAGACTCATATACAACTTGACATTTCCACACATATGGTTGGCATAAAATAACATCACAAAATTCAAGTGGGGTAACATCACACAATACCTCATCTTTGAATGGCTTGATACCATAGGGCATGTGACACTATTGGCTGACGCAAATATCTCTTCCTTGGCTAAGCCACCCGATGTTGTACGATTGTGGATGTGGTGTTGTCAACAAATCCAACTGTTTGAAAACATCTACTGATATGAGGTTGTTTTTTCTTTCACTATCAACAACAAAATGTAGAAGATAACCCTTCACCCACATCTACGAGTGAAAAAGGCACTCACCTTCCTTTGGCTCTCATGGTTCGTTTGGATGGATCTTGGTGGTAATGACTGTGGCACTAGGTTTTGCGTCAATGATCTACTTCCCATTATATTGGAACAAATATTCAAATTTTGGCTTTCGGTATCTTAGGAGGAAAAAAATTATAATGTTTAGCTACTGAAAGTGTAGACTTTCGGTAGCTTAAATCTTCGGTTTCATATGCCATTAGTTGTCGAAAGTGTATCGATCGAGACCAAGCGTTCAAGCGCCATGCATCAAGCCACATGGAGGAAGAGATCACGAGTAGGTGCGATAAGAATGCAATAAACGACATAAAATTGCTATAATAAGGTTTTACCAAAATTCCACGTCACCATTTCAGGTTTTCGACAGTCAGGGGTTTGTCGACATAAAGATTTTGACCACTGCCCGTTTTCCCGAAACCCGAAATCGGGGTTTCAGGACTTTTGGTGGCTTACGGTGCTCTGAAATCGCACTATTAGCCACCGAAATCTAGGACTTTTGGCAGCTAAGATATCTTTTTTTTCGGCCTGTTAGCCACCGAAATTGCAGGTTTTTCCAAAAAAAACTACCTGTAGGAAAAATCACTTTTCGCAACCTTGGAGAGGTTGTTTTACATGTTTGAATAGTTGGTTGACATCTACAAATCCTAATCTTTCCAGTGGTATCTTTGGATATGCATTTAGATCTTGAGAAGGAAGCCAAAAGTGCCCCTCAAGATGGTGCTACGTTTTTGTGTAGACATGGCCCAGAAATGTAGGAACGCGCCCATATTTTAGTTAAATAACTGCCAATT
>CBVK0100527754.1:0-11793 GCA_900067695.1 Picea abies | reverse complement strand
AGATTGCAAGATTTGCGAGAAACCTTGGAAAACTAATGTTATAAAAGAGAACCAAATCTTAGGAAAAATGTAAAAAAAGATCTAAGATTAATTACTAGTCTACTTTTACCTATGAAAAAGAAAATTAAAGATTGAATGTAGATTATAATAATCTGACTTAGATAAACAAAGTATTAAGTTTAAATATGAATCTACATTTACAAATCAAATAACAAAAGAAGAAAAGAATACTAACCTAGAATTGGCCAGATCTTAAAAGAGAAAAATGTGGTTGTGTCTTCTTGTGCCAAGATGCTCCTACAATTTGCCTATTAAGAGAAATCTATAGTAGACAATTGTATAATTCTAAGACTATGAAAATCTCAAGTGAAAGTCACTTCACTTTGATAATACAAGTCTCATTCATACTACAGAAAGAACAACTTTCATATTATTAATCTCAGGTGTTAACATGAATAACCATTTACATTAAGAAATAAATTTACATTGATTAAATAGATTTGTGCCAACTCAAATTATACGAATAAATTCAATACAGTTCAAGATTTCACCAAGATAATACAATCAACTGGAACTAATAATTTGGAATCATGGACTATAAAAGATTGGAAAAAATAATAAACAGATGATAATAATGAACTATGCATTGATCAAACAGACTAAAGCTAATTTAAATCAATTCATAATCAATTATTCAAAGAATATAAACCATCATTAGAGATATTACAATAAAACAACAAACTCTTTAACTTGCGGGACAAAATCCTTAGTTAAAGTATGATTCTATATTCTTTAAAGAAGTATTCAGTAGTCCATCTCCCAAAATTTCCACCACGTCTGATATCAAAACTAACAAAGTATTTAAACATCACCATGATTTACTTCTCATATCCACAGGATAGAGGTAAATCTTCAAAAATAGAGTAACTTTAAAACCAAATCCTAACTTGAGTTTATAACAGTAATGTTTACAACAACTTATAAAAATTTGTTATAAAAATTTTCAAAAATATATTTAATATTGTTTGAAATAGAAACTACTTTTAAAAACATAAATACTTTATGACTCTTCAATAAACCAGTAGCACATAGGACAACTTCCCGTTCCCTTTGAGACCTGAAATTAAAAATCAAAATCCAATTGAAAATATCATTAAGTAATTGAAGACAAGATACATAATCTATGATTCTGTAGCTAGTCTAAAAACAATATAACAACAATTTCTTAACTAACAAATCAAAAAATTAAAAATTAAAAACATGGATGTATTTACCAAATTTAAACATTGGAAAAAGAGGATTCGTGCATCTCTGATATTATAATGGAATTTATATTAGTTGAATTCTTAATGATAATACCTCCCGGTTTTCCGAGTTTGTTGTTTGCCCGAGAAGATTTTTTCTACATTTCATACCTTAATTCCCAATTTTCTCTTTCAAGATCCATGTTCTGATTTATAACCTGATTAAGACGCATTACCAAGTAAGGGATGTTTGTATAATACCTTTGGATCCATAGTAAACATTCATCACAACACAAAAGTTCCAGATTCAGAAGTAATTGTTGGTGGTCTGAGTCTGGGAACTTTTCTTGTACCAACCTAGCCTTTAAATCGGCTCGGATTCCTACGAATCCCTCACAATTTTGGAGGAACGAGGGAAAATTGGAAAAAAAGTCATATTGTGTATGACTATCCCATGCTGAGTCTGGACTTATTCTTTCAACTGAGTTCATATCTTCTATTATGATTGTTTGAATAGGATCACTCCTATGTTTATGTTTCTTCCTCATCATCCTAGACATGATTCGACAATTTCTTTGGTTCTTAAAATCGTCTTCACAGACCTCCTACAACCACTTAGTTTGTTTACTCTTTCTTTTAGATTTCTCATTGACTACTGGTATCGGAGACTGTGGTTTATTGGAAACATTTAACGACCCACTCCTCAATTGACCTAAGATGATTTCCAAGGGTTTATTGGGTACGAACTTAGATCTTTTGGGTGGCAATATAGTCATAGGAAATTCCGATGCTTGAGCATCAGGTGAAACGATAGAGTCATTTTGAATTGGGCTTTCAATTCAAAAATGTGAGATGAATTAGGCGAAGCTTTGGGAGAGAAAGGAACCTCGAGACCCTGTGTTAAATTACTGATGGGGTGAAACTGAGGGGTTAAGAACTCATTTCTTATAAGAAAACCATGCCAAGTGTCCCTTGTGTTAACCAAATGGAACTCAACCAATATGTGAATTAGGCTGCGCTGAAACAAACTGGTCTCCAAGTTAGGGTTCGTCCTTTGATAAAACTTCGACATTTTTTTCAGGATTTTAAGAAGTAAAAGGGTAAGTTCAAACTAAATCCCCGAAACACCATTAACAATCGTATGTGGAACAGGAAAACTAAGTTGTAGCATCCTTCATAGGTGATAAATTGATTTATAATCAACAACAAACTATGCCAATAGGTGTTAAACAATTTTAAGGGCATACCTATTACACAGTATTTTGACCCCTTGGATACTATAAGAGATTTCCATGGAATATTGGCTACCTTCACGTTTTTAAACCACTTATCGCCTTCCTGAGGAAGACATGTTTCTTTAGCTACAAATTCCTCTATGACTTGTATCTGAATATCCCCAATTTTGGCTTTAGTGCCATCAAAAGTCCTGGAAAACTCCCTAGCAACTTCTAAATTAAAACCATTGAATGGCTGGATAAAATCTAACCAACCAACCTAGAAACTCTTACCCATAGAGTCGTCATGGGATAACAACATTTGTGGTCCATTCGGCTCTATCCCAACTACGAGAGCCATAAGATCGAAGGAGGTAAACCATAAAATATAAAGATAGTTTTCATGAAGGAGAGAACTCTGGAACCGTAACAAGCCAAACCCACAAACAACGAAAGAAGTCGAATGATCATACCTGGCAATAAACAAACTCTCGAATATTTGAGGACATTCTACAATTATCAACCACTCTGATTTTTTATTACCTCCAATCGACCAGAGGACAGAGATGCGCGAAGTTAAACCCATGAAACCCTCGCAGATTTCCATGAGCTGCTACCTGATTTCAAGGACATTAACACCAGGTAGGGTAATAATTTGTATGACAGCCAAGAGGTCAGTCCATGTTAATTGAAGATTACTAACATCATGTCTTGAGATGACATTGGTAGGTGGCAAATTAGTAATGTCGATATCATTTAAAGAGGTAAGGTTCTAATCAAGCCCCGTATCGCCCATATTGATCAATAGTTTAAGTCAAGGTTTTAAATCAAGCCTGATATGCACGCTCATATGTTTGTTTAGATCTAACTTAAAATTTCTATAATCGATTTTAGTTTGTAGGAAGTGGCTATACTTAGGTTGTTTCAACATAATTTTTCCATTCAAACATATTTCAATAATCTTCTTACTCAGATTTTAGATTGGTTAAATCAAACAAATAGTAATCTTTAACTCATGTAAAGTGATATAGTCACCAGAATTCGATCAATGATTTGCATGTAAGAGAACTTCAATTTCATGATTCACAGTCATGAAATCGAAGAGGAAAAATGATAAAAAAAAATGACCACACATATCCTCATGAAAAAGATAAGAATTCAAACAGTAATTATAGGCATCAACAATCACATTTCACAAAAAGGAAATCCATCAATCTGACGCATATAAACATATGAAGGAAGTGAGTATAAGAAGTGATTTTGTATTTCAAATGACAATGAAAAAAAAGATGCTAGTTGGGAAGCCAACAAATGGCGACTCATTAGGCGAAGCAATTATCTCTCTCTTGGTGAAAAAATCACATCATGAAGACATAAAGCATTGGCTTGTCAGATATCCAAGTTTCTTTTGAGAGTTTCTCATTTGGTCTATATAGTAATGATATTATCCCTGGTTGTGTATGATAAACTGGTGCTACCACAATTCACAAACTGAGGAACAAAAATTATTTTAAGGATTGAGATCATAAATATGGTTTCCCCTATAAGTCATGAGAGTTTATGAGTAGGACTTTGATACTATAGGAAAGGCCACTGCTTCTAGCAGGCGTTCATAGCCTCGACAGGGTTTCCTTTTAACCCAAATGGATGCTTCTATCCCATCTAGTAGTTAAGAACACATGGTAGATCAATCCTGGAATTTTTTTATTTTGATTCTTTTGGTAATTTAGGAAACTAACTGAGAATCACATCTATAGCTTTGTGACTAGTTAGTATTAGTTTCATCCATAGAGGTACAAGAAAGTGAGCAATTCGGCTCATGATGAGACCTCTTGTCTTGTAGTATAGAAATCTGGAGGCCATTACCCTAGCTTGGTAACTAGATATAGTAATGTCACTTCCCTAGATTCTCCATGGTCATAATGGACTAGCTCATGATGAGACCTTCTAATCCTTAGCTAGAAAATTATACAATTTCCCTTTGAAAACACATGAGATCCAATCATGGTATTTGAAATTAATATCTGAATAAGAGAATGTCTGAAATATGGGGAAGTAGATCCAGAAAATTTCTTAAGAACTATGGATGGAGTAAGAATCCTTAAGATCTACATGATTTTCAAACGTTAGAATGTCTTTCTGAAATAATCCTTTACAAGGAAAACGGAAATAAAAATGGCAGCAACCATATTTATAGTTTAATCATTAGGGCTAAGGTATATTTTATCTTCAAAGAGAAATTTGAACTCTTGCTGGAGGCTTGGAAATCAACAAACAATGTATTCTTTAAAATATATTCCTTCATGAGAATCAATTTCAAACAACAGGAATAAAATATCAGAATACAAGCAAAAGAATAATTTAAACTTAATTCAAAGAAAAGAGAAAAACAAACCACACACTAGATATTTATAAGCTAAATTTTTACAAGTCATGAAAAATACTTTTTGAGGGCCTGACCATTTACTGGATAAGTATCTAGATATCCCTCCAGAGTTTGGATACAAAATGAACTAGGACAGAGTTTTTATTTAACTATAAACGACGCCAACCATAGGTTTTGAAATTTGGTGTGTTCCCCTTTATCCTCATGTGCCTTATCCCATCTAAGAACCAAGTCTCCTACGTTGAAATTTCTATCAGTTTTATGAACTCTCATCAAACCATTGTTTAACAACTTCTTGATGATGATCTAATTTATGTTTAGCCTGTGTTCTGGTTTCTTCAAGTTTAAGTAAACCGTTAATTTGACATTCTAGGGAAGGAAATCCTTCCTCCTAAACCTTTTGGGATAGATGAAGTGATGGTAGTAGGACATTAAGGGGTAGGATAGCTTCTCTTCCATACACAAGGAAGAAAGGGGAGTTAATGATAGCTGCTTTAGGGATTACCCTATCAACCCATAGTGCATTGAACAAGGCTATGTGCCAAATTTTTTGATTGTTCGACACTATTCTTTTTAAAATTTTAATTAAATTTTTATTCGGCGATTCAGCCAAACCATTGCCTTGAGGGTAATAGATGGTAGAATATTTTAACTTGATTCCTTTTTCTAAGGCATAAACATTCATATCCAATGAGGAAAAATAAGAAGCATTGTCGAAAACTAAAAAATTTGGTATCCCAAAATGCGTAATGATATGAGATTCTAGGAACAAAATCACCTTATTAGTATTGGCCACTCTTAAAGGCATGGCTTTAGACCACTTCGTAAAGTAGTTTTTTGTTGTGAGAATATATATGTTGATGTGAAGAGGCTGGGTTGATCGGACCTATGATATCCATGCCCCATTTTTGAAATGATTCATCGATTGTAACGGGTTGTAGAGGAAAATCGACTTTCATTACTCATCATGCAGCCTTTTGACATATTATGCATTTGCGGGCTATGGCATGGGAATATTTAAACAACATGGGCCAATAGTAACCGGATCTAAGGACTTTGTGAGCAGTTGTTTCTCCACCAAAGTGACCTCCTGCATCACCAAAATGCAATTCATCCAATACTTTTTCAGATTCTTCATGTTCTAGGAAGCGTAATAATACACCATCAATTGTTTTTTGAAAAGAACATCATTAATTAATTGAAAAGGTGAAAATTTGATCCTTAGTTCTCTTCTCTTTTTGGGGTCAAGATTTTTCGGATTAGTTCCATGTATCAATTAAAAATTAATATCATTATACCAAGAATTTGACATAGTTTGCATACAAAATATTTGTGTTTCTTCAAAAAATGGTTCGTCTGGTAAGACAAGTTCATTATTAGGCGGATTAACTGAATCAAACACTAATTTAAAAAGACCTTGACCTCTAACAATCTGGGCTAGTTTAATCTCAAGATCATATTCTTGAAGTGAGGTCATCTAGTGAGCCCTCTTCTCCCCAAGCTCTTTTTGGACTAATAAATTTCTTACTGCAGGGTACAGGACAATGACTTTAGTTCTAGATTTCAAAAGATAGGGTCTAAAGTGTTTTACCACTTCAAAAACAACAAAATATTGTTGGTTTATTGCAATATAATTTAATTCTTCTCCTTTAAAAACAAATCTCATAAATGAGATGGGAATTTCATTATTATCATTATTTTTTTTGGTGAGTACTGTAGCATATGATCTATCTGATGCAAATGTGTAAAGGTTAAAGTCTTTGGTAAAACTAGGACTCATCAAGGATGGGGCTTTTGTTATAGCTTGTCTGATGGAATTAAAGGCCTTGTTTTCCTGTGATTCCCATTTGAAAACAACATCCTTTTTTATCATATTTTGCAGGGGTCTAACCATCTCGAAAAAACTAGGAACAAAATGTCTAACAAAGTTTATTCTACCAAGAAAAGATTGCATATCATTTTTGGACAATGGAGGCAAAATATTGGCTATGGATTGTGTTCATTCAGTATATATCATCATTCAATTTTTTGATACTATAAAACCAAGTAATTTTCCCCGATCAACAACAAAGATTGATTTCTTGGGGTTTAATGAAATGCCATATTTGCAACAATGTTCTAATACACTCCTCTGGTGAGATAAATGATCATTTTTATCTTTTGATAAGACAGTAACATCATCTAGACAAACAACTAATGATTGATTTATAAGCCCCTGAAAAGTGATGTCCATGGCTCTTTGGAAAGTGGCCCTAACATTAATTAGTTCGAAAGGAATTTTATGATAAGCATAAGTGCCCCAAGGGGTCCGAAATGTAGTTTTGAACTGATCTGATGGGGACATCAAGACCTGGTTGTATGCCAAAAAGCCATCCAATATGGATAGTCTTTCAAAAACATATACTTGTTGTAATATTTGTTCCATGGGAGGAACGAGATAATTATCCTTATCAGAGGATTGATTTAAGTTGCGGAAATCAACACAAATTCGTATTTCCCCATTCTTCTTCCTTACTGGGACTAAGTTGGACACCCATTGGGTGTGTCGAATAAGAAAGATGATCTTATTTGTTAACAACTTATTCAATTCCTTTTTGACTGTGGGATCTAACTTTGGGTGCATCTTTCTTATTTTTTATTGAAATAGTTGGGCTTGAGGCTTCAAGGGGATTACATGTTGTATTATATTTGGATCAAATGTTTTTAAATTGTCATAGGTCCAAGAAAATACATCTTTAAATTCTTTGAAAATTTTAATAAATGCTGATTTTTCTCATTGTGCACATCCTTTGCCCAAATTAATGTTCTGAGGATGATCATGTCTCCCTAAGTTTATAGCTTCATATTGCAGTGAGGAACTATTCGTTTTACAATTAACTACTCCCTTAAATTTGTCATGTAAATCATAAAAGTTTTCTAATATGATGACAAATTTAGGGACAAAATTTACCATATCATATGAACTTTTATCCGATCGTGGATCAAATATTACTGTAAAATCATGGAGATTTTCATCACGAGTGTTTTCATCAATTACAACACCTTGAAAAGTGTCTTCCATATGCATAAAATTTATGATCTGTTGATCATCGTCAAACACCCGCCAATTGGTGATATTATATGGAATAGATGGCCTAAATACTAATTCAACATAAATGAATTAGGAGAGAAAACTTCAGCAGACAACAATTTTGATGCTACATTTTCCAACAAATATGCTTCAGTATTACTAGATCTAGGAATAGAAATTGTATTAAAGGCGAGAAATTTATTAATTAAGTTCCATACCTCATTTTGGTAGTTTTTTAGATGAGAAGATACACAGTGAATGGAATTTTTTACCTGCTTGACCACGATTTTATAATTGTCGAATACAACTAGGCACTAGACATCAAGGTCAATGGATTTATTGAGTCCTTGCAAGAGAGCTTCATATTCTGTTGTATTATTTGTGCAATCGAATTCTAATCTATAAGCAATGAATGTCTTATTACCTTTGGGATCTATCAATAAACAACTGACACCGGATCCTTCGTGTGATTTAGACCCATCAAAGTATAAATACCATATTCCATCATTTTCACAACTATTTACAATATTCACAGCATGATCTGGGGCCATTACTTGAGTGTAGACTAATATTCCAGATTGTTGATCAGGGTCTGAAATAGTAGATATTTCAGAATTTTTTTTACCAAAGAAGCTACTTATACCTTGATCTTCTAATGCTTTCACACTTGGGACAAAAGGTTTGTTTGGATCATTCAAATCTATGACCGTATATTTCAAATAATGTTCTATGTTTACCCTAAGTTTGTTTGGTTGACCATTGAGAGGCAACCACAAATGAGACCAATTTGTGGAAAAATAGCCATGAAGTTGTTTAGATCAATTGCTCATGAGGAACATACCATATACTTTTGGAATATTTGCTACTACAATGTCGATAACCCAATGCACCCTCGGATTAGATGATAACCTGGTCAAAACATCTCTAATCTCTCAAACCACGATAACTTTAGTTCTATTTAGCTAAATGATTTTCATATCAGGTGGCTTAACTTCAAAAATGATTTATTGACAAATTGACGAAGGCATCACATTCGATCAAGCCCCATAGTTTACCATACAATTATGCATGTTTCTATTAAAGATTTCAAATGTCAATAGAAATGGTGGCACGTTAGACCTCTTCTATGGAGTAGGAGAAGGATTTGGGGGTTGATGATTTTTACTTGTTGTATCTGTTGTCATTTTATCCAGATTCGCTACGCTTTTATCCGGAACATCCTTCTTTTTATTATTGTTTTCAGATACACTTTTTTCTAAAACATCCTTCTTCTTGTTACTGCTAATTTTAGCTATGGTTTTGTCTAGAGAATCTTTCTTTTTATTGTTATTGTTTTCAACTATGCTTTGTAACATTTTCCATTAGATGCAGGGAAACTTGAGCAGATCGTAGATTGAAATATTTTCTTTTAACCTTCTGAAATCCTCAATAGGGTCGTATTCTATATCAGAGAAAGAAAAACTCTTTGATGCTTTAGTCTGTTTCGTTTGTTTTGATGTTGCATTTTTGTTCGTATCAGGTGTAGATTTGTTTTGATCTTTATGATGATTTTTACTACGAGTATTATAAGGACGTGGATTATTATGTATGGTTTCAAAGTTGGATTGAAAAATGTTGTCAAAAAAATGTCTGAAAGCTAGAGGGGATGAATCTTCTTCATTAGGTGTTCCCTCATCCTCATTTTCTACATCATTTTAACCTCCTGAAATCCTCAATAGGGTCATATTCTATATCAAAGAAAGAAAAACTCTTTGATGCTTCAACTGTTTCGTTTGTTTTGATGTTGTATTTTTGTTTGTATTAGGTGTAGATTTGTTTTGATATTTAGGATGATTTTTACTACGAGTATTATAAGGATGTGGATTATTATGTACGGTTTCAAAGTTGGATTGAAAAATGTTGTCAGAAAAATGTCTGAAAGATGGAGGGGATGAATCTTCTTCATTAGGTGTTCCCTCATCTTCATTTTCTACATCATTTTGTTGTACAGGTGGGACATCAGAAGTATTATCAACTCCAGTTAATAATGACCGCATAGCGTGGAATAATCCTTCTAAACTCAAACCTTCAGCCGGTGGGGTTGAACTATTGTGAGGATTTGGAAGTGGTCTTCTAAAAGGTGTTTGATAAATTCCCTTACTAGAAGATCCTTCCTCTGCAAATCTTTTCATATCTACAACTTGGTTGGATAACTTTTGAAAGGATTTTTGTAAACTTTCCATGTTTATAGATTCCCGATCTTTCTTATTTGAAGGAGGTTTGGTAAGAATTTATATCTTCTTCTTGGAAGAAGAGGTTGATTCAGTTTTAGAATTTTTGTTATCCTTCAAGCTGAGCATGTCCTTTCAATGAGAACTGCTTCTTCAAAATATTCTAACAAAGTATTCATTTTGGACCTTTTAACCCACATGGTTGTGGTATGATGTAAATCTTTAACATAATAAGCAACAATCAGATTTTATGTGGGCATAGAATCTGCAGGTATCTTGTTTTTCAGTGTAAGAAATCTTTGTTTAAAGTATTTAACCTTTTCTTTGGGATGCATCTTCATATTGGATAACTCCATGAATAAGACTTTAGGATATTTGTCATCTCCGAAGTTTTATAAGAAAAAGATTTCAAATCTATCCCAGGAAACAATAGTTTGAGGTTGTTGTGCGAAGTACCATGTGGAGGCATTCCCTTCGAAGGTATATGGAAACAACCTACATACGACATCTTCATGTTCTACTTTTCTAATCCTAACAACCAACATACATTTATATATATGATCTTTCACTGACTACTTAGAATTGAGATCAAACTTGGGTAACCATTTTTCAGGATTCTTAGGTAAAGGATGTTGGGGTCCCAGTATGACCACAACATCTTGGTAAAGACAAGGCCTGGAGGGATTATTATGATTAGCCATATGGGCTGAAGTATGTGAATTATTTGAAGTTTGATATTGTTCAGAAGATGAATTGTCTTCGTCATATTATTCTCCTCCTGAAGGAGGTGGAGAAGGATCGGGTGGTGAAGGTGGAAGTCCAGATCCCCTAGCACCTAGAATGAGATATTTTGATGGATTACTCAAGATATCACGCAACGTGTAATTTGGTGTACCAATGGAAATAGTATCTTCTTGTTGATTGGAAAAATCAAGTGGTTGATGTAACTGCTCACAAAAATGTCTAAGTTCGGCCAATGTTTCTTGGGTTCTTATTATTGATTGACAATAATTTTGGATAATCTCTTATACATCAATTCCCTGAGGAAGAGGTGTTTCAGGTTCAACCGGAATAATGGGTTGGGCTTCATATGTAGTGGTTGTATCAGGTATAACAGTGGAGTATGAGCGACTATGAGTTATAATTGGGGAGTGATTATTAGGAGGTGTCTTTCGACCCCCTTGTGCGATTAATATCAAGATGGCCCTCCTTTTAGAACCATTTGTTGGTGAGCATGTGTGAACACACCGTCAACTATGAGGGAAAGCCCAGTCCGAGGTTGTCTAAGTAACCTAAGCCGTTTGGGATGACTCACCTGACAGGTTTTACGGCTTTGTTGGCTGGTAAAGGGATATAATCTAAAATGTAAAATAAAGAAACTAACCTAATTATATATTATGTATATGTATGTTCTAAATATATACAAAGTGTAAAAAAAATATAGATTGCAATATTTGTGAGAAACCTTGGAAAACTAATGTTATAAAAGAAAACCAAATCTTAGGAAAAATGTAAAAAAAAGATATAACATTAATTACTAGTCTACTTTTACCTATGAAAAAGAAAATAAAAGAGTGAATGTAGATGGTAATAATCTAACTTAGATAAACAAAGTATTAAGTTTAAAGATGAATCTACATTCACAAATCAAATAACAAAAGAAGAAAAA
>CBVK0100527753.1:0-11793 GCA_900067695.1 Picea abies | reverse complement strand
ACCATGAGGATCCACGTGACTTGCCACATACCACCAGAAACAACATGATGTATACTATCCATCCATGGGTGTTGTATCTTCATGTGAATTTTCCTTCATGTCCAAATACCTTCATCAATCTTGCGGTCCAAAACCCATGACTAGGGTTGACATCAATGGCAACAACCAATCTTCCAACAATCTCCCCCTTTGTCATTGATAGAAACACTCATTCTCCCCCTATCATCATGATCCCAATTTATCTCCCCCTTTGACATCAATGGCAAAGGGTATGGATTCTCCCCCTGAGTTTAATGGCAAAAGGTAACCTTCTTCTTTGGGCTTGCTCCCCCTAAACATATGGCACTCAATAATACTTCATCCTTATTTTTGGTCTTTGGGACTTTTTCTTCCTTGGAATCCTTTTGTGTGGATTTTGTCTTCTCTCTCTTCTTCATGTCTAGGATGTATATGTTGTTCGGTCTTCTTGTTGCGGTTGCAACCAATCTTCCTGAGTTATTTTCTCTGATTTTACATTTTCGGGAGTCAAACATAAGAGTGTATCCTTGATCACATATGTTGCTGACACTGAGAAGATTATGCTTCAAATATTCAACCAAT
Organism: Picea abies; assembly: GCA_900067695.1. NCBI lineage: Eukaryota > Viridiplantae > Streptophyta > Pinopsida > Pinales > Pinaceae > Picea > Picea abies. Next base: position 11,193 of record CBVK0100527753.1, on the reverse strand, counting down.
AGGACTTTTCCTGCTTTTACATTTTCACTTCCAAGCTTTACACTTCATTTTCCAAGTATTTTGGTAGATGAGTCATCTCCAAATGCAACATTTCCACCATTTTTCTTCAAGCTAGCAAATTTGCTTTGATCTCTGGTCATATGAGACGAGCACCCATTGTCTATGAACTGTTCATCTTCTTCTTTGCATTCTTTAGCGACTAATTCTATTCGACAATTTTCATTGTGTGAAATTTCTTTCATTTTCCATGCTGTAGTTGGTATGCAAACATTTGGCATATGATTATCTTCTTTCATCTCTCTGCAATCTCGTGCTTTGTGACCAAGATTATTTCACTTGTAACATACAATATTTTGATCCATTAATGGGTCAAATTGATTATAATTTATGTTGAAAGGTCTACAAAAATTTTCATATCTACTATTTTCACCATTCATGTAGCTTGCATAGTTATTCCTTTCATTGATTCTACAATTGATTTCCTTGTGTCCGAAATTTCCACAAGTTTAACAATGTCCAAGAAAGAAATTTTGATACCTGGGCATAAGTGATGTTCTTTGTGGTGTGGTCCATCTGGGTTCACGGTCTATTCTTATGTAGTTTCCTTCATAATGATTGCTTTCATACCTGATGGGAGAGGATCTTCTTGATATCTCATTCCTTCTGAATTCTAGTTTTCTATCTTGTTGTTCAACTTGTTATGGAGTGTTGGTTTCATCATTTTCAACTTCCTTCTCTTATTTTGTTGTCTTCAAATTGTCATTGTATCCTAGTCCTGTCTTGTCGTTTGGATATCTTTAACTGCTAAGGATCTCATCTAATTTTTCAGTGCTTTTTTCGAACTTCTTCAACTTTTTGTTGTCAATAGTAGCTCCCCTTTTGTGTGATCCAATTTTGCTTTCAATTTCTCATAATCTTCTAATTGTTCCTTCAATCTATTAATGGTATTTTCAAGCTTGTAATTCTCTTCTTCACAACTACTCAATTCACCTTTTAGTATTATGTTTATGTTTCTAAGCTTTCTATTTTTAGTTTCAACATGCTTCAACTTTTCAAAATTCTCATCTTCTTGTTCACTCTCTGCATTGTCTTTGTATCCCCAAAAGAAATCAAGGTTGGTTTCTTCATCTGAATATTCTTCACAAATGGTTTCTTCTTCTTTAGAATTCTTATGATCATCATCCTGGGTTTCTTGGTGATGCAGGAGCATCGCCAGCAGGTAGCAAGCACGCGTAGATGTGGAGGACAGCTGGACAAGCGACAACACATTTCTTGTTGAAATGTCTTGAAGTTTGAAAGTGCCATATAATTAATGGGGTAGTTAATAAGAGGCGTACTCACATTTATGGAGGAGCATTGTAATCAGAGCTTGAGCGTCCCACTCTCGTCTGAAGTAGATAGAGGCATTTATGCATAAGTGAATGTGGGTAGATAGAATTTAATTCTAGATTAGACAGTTTTAGAGCGAAAGAGGGAAACAGGATATAGACACCCTCATTGTATAGTTGTAAGAGGATTATGAGCATAGAGCATAGAGAAGAGAGTAGAGAGTTGTAGTTGAAAACACCCATGTACAGATATTTGAATTAATAGAAAGAGCTTTGATTCAAATTCATGGTGTTGTATTTGTTCTCTGTGTATGCATGTTGAATGTTATGCTCATGGATGTTTACTTTTTGTTATACATTTTCTTTATATGTTGTGTATATGATTTCATGCTTTTTGTTTGAAGTTTGAGAGAGAGTAAGGAATGAGTTTCAATTGTTTCTCTATCTGAGCAAGAGTTCCTACAAGGAGTGCAGTGAAGTTGTCTGCAAGGAGTGCGTTGACAAGAGTTCAGGGTCTTATCTCTGAAAGCTCAGGAGGGATAACAACTGTCCTCATTCTCACAGAAGTGCAAGTAGAGCACAGGAGTCGTGCAAGGTGTGTGCAGGCCGAGAAAAGTCTTAGAGTTTGCGAACCTGAGAAATTGTTGAAGGACTACTGCTACAGGGAGTGCACAGAGTCGAAGGACTTCAATTCTTTGAAGTAATTGAAGGATTCGCTGCAAGGAGTGCATGCGGGAGTCTTCTTTAAGATTCAGAGTTGGAGAAAGCTCAGGAGGGATAGGTTCTTTGCAATCATAGAAGAAAAGCACAGACGGTTGGTACCTTGAGGCGTTGGAAGGAGGCGTCGCAAGTTTGTGTTGCAGTCGGTTAAGTTCTGTGGCAAAACACTTTGTTTACGAGTGCAGAAGTTCTTGAAGGAAGAAACGGATGGTCGGAATTCTCTGAGAGGAATTCGTGAAGTCACAAGGGTCGTTAGATCTTGTCGAGAAGAAGGTACGTTGCGATGAGCTTTCCTCAAGCTTAAGCTCAAAAGAAATCAGGGTCGTAGGATCCAAGTCAGCCAGGGTCGTTGGATCTCTCGCGAAATATCATTTTGGGGTTTCGTGAGTTGAAGGGTCAGAGGTTTTGTATCAAGGTTCACGAAGTCACGAAAGGCAGGTAGTGAAATGGCGAGTGGATCAGAGCCGTCCATCTGGGGAGGACAGGTGGAAAAAATCTAGAAATCTCATGAATTCGGAGGTTCACAAAGCGAAAGCCCAAAGGTTGGGTACTCTAGGTTGAGAGAGGCGAAGTCCCGAAGGGGCGAAGAGACGTATGTGTGGGACCAACTATCGGTGACATGTATCGATATTCCTACGTCGAATTCTGAAAAAAAGTCAATACCCCGTTGGCCTCTCGTGTCTCAGGGATTCACGAGACAAGAGCCGGGAGTTTGACATTGAAACTCATGAAGTGGCGAGAAGCAAAAAGTGTTAGAGTTAGGCCTAGCCGGTGGTCACGAACGGAGGGTGCTGACAAGAGAAGGAGTGTGCCCGTATCAGCATTTCGGGTATTGTGAGATTTTGAAGTAAGATTTGTGGGACTCGGAAGGTAGAGGGGACATAGAATTTGAGCTTTGGATATCTCAAGTTTCTGGGTTGTGAAATCGTGTTGACCGTTGGATCAAAGGGAAGATCCGGAACCATCGATTGTTGTTTGAGGAGGCAGAACATTAAAGTTCCAGCATTCTTTTCGGAACTCGGCATATTGGTGTTCGGAGGTCTAAAGGCACAGTCGCTTGACCACAAGGCTCGCGAAATCGTGAAGTCAGGTCTCCCGAAGTGCGAAGGGAGATTCATGAGGTTTCCTGTGGGTGTAGATTTCCCAAAAGGGAAATAGAAGAGCCAGTTCGAGAGAGCTCTTCAGGCCAGAGGATAAGAACAATCCTGTGTGCGTGGAATTCCGACCTGCGGGTTGGTAGGGCTGTGTCAGGTATGGTATCAGAGCCTGATTCTTGTTTGTATATTTCAGGCAAGAAAAGCGAGAAGGAATTTCACCATGCCTCCTAGGAGAAGAGACAGGAAAACACCTGATCCGACAGAGGATAGGGAAATGCCAGAAGGAAGGGTAGGTGCAGAACCCATAAGTAGAAAGAGATGTGCATGACATTCGCGCCAGACTCATGGATGTGGAAATAAAACAAAGGCGTAGAGCTGATATTGGAGATGTCAGTGAGTCCAAAAGAGAAGATGACGTTGGACATGAAGAAGAAGAAATTTCAGCAGAAGATGCAGCAAATGAACTCTTGATTAGAGTTGTTGCAAGAATGAGTGCAAGATCCAAAATGGACATTCCAATTTATGAGGTAAACTTGAATGTTGAAGAGATTCTAGACTGGATTAGAGCTCTGGATGCATATTTTGACTATGAAGATGTCGAAGAAGACAAGAAGGTCAAACATGTTGTCACGAGACTTAAAGGACATGCAGCATTGTGGTGGGATGAACTGCAAGCTGACAGACGCTGCCAAGGTAAGAATAAAATCAAGAGTTGGGATAGGATGATTGCAAATATGAAGGAGAAATTCATTCCCAGGGATTATCAAATTTCTTTGTTTCAAAGGATGCAGAATTTGAGACAGAAGCTGATGACAGTAAAGGAGTACACTGAAGAGTTCTACAGGCTGAACATCAGAGCAGGTCATCGTGAAAGTAATGATGAAAAGGTTGCTAGGTATATGAATGGCTTGAGATATGAAATTCAGGATGAGATGAGCATGATGACCATCTGAACTGTGGAAGATGCTTATCAAATGGCTCTAAAGGCATAAGAGAAGATGAGCCGAAAACAAGGTCAAAAAGGCCGAGGCAGAAGTCAATCCAGGGGAAAATTAGTCGTCCAAGATAGAAATCAGAAACCTAAGGAAGAATGGAAGTAACCTCAGATTGAGAGAGGTGGAAGCTCACAGAAAGGACAATATGCTGGACAGAGAAGGAAATATGATGATCAGAGAGGAGAGTATGCTGACAACAACATTTTTCCTCGTACTAGAGGTAGAGGAAGGGGAAGAGGTGGAGTGATAGCATGCTTCACGTGCGGAAAGGTCGGAAACAAGTCTTATGAATGTCCAGACAAGAAGAAAGAGGAAGGAGAGACTCACATTTCCAAAGCACAGAGGTGAAATGTTGAGGCAGATGATGCTGAAGGTGGAAGATCGTTGATGATGCAAAAAGCTCTTTTGACACCAGATAAGGAGGTGGAGATTCAGTCCAAAGGAACAGACTTTTTCGGACTGCTTGCAAGACCAAGGATAGGGAATTCAAGGTCATTGTAGACAATGGTAGCACAGAAAATCTCGTTTCTATAGAGATGGTAGAAAAACTGGAGCTGGAGACCATTGATCATCCAAGCCCATATAGAGTTTCGTGGTTGCAAAAAGGACATCAGGTAAATGTCACTAAGCAATGTTTAGTTGAGTTTAAAATAGGAGGGTATAAAGATTAAATACTCTGTGATGTTATTCCTATGGATGTTTGTCATCTATTGTTGGGTAGACCGTGGAAATATGACAGGAATGTGATTCATGACAGGAGAATGAACACATACGCCCTGGAGAAAAATGGGAGAACTCACATGCTATTTCCAATTAAGGACAAAGAGGTAAAACCTGAAGTGAGAAACACTGTACTTCTCATGAGTGGGAAGGAACTTCTTGCAAAGGTTAACAAGAAGGAGGAACCACAATTCATTGTGGTCAGGAAGCCAAAGATTGTTTTAACCAGCACAAGGATAGATGATTTACCAGAATAGGTTCAGGAACTACTGGAAGAGTTCGTTGACATAGTAGTGGACTAAATACCTTGTGCATTGCCATCGATTAGAAGTATAATTCATTAAATTGATCTCATACCTGGAGCTAGTTTTCCAAACAAAGCAGCATATAGATTAACGTCGCAGGAGAATGAAGAGGTCAAAATACAAGTCCAGGATTTGTTGGACAAAGGATTAGTCAGAGAAAGCTTGAGTCCATTTGTTGTTTCGACAATACTCAGTCCGAAGAAAGATAGAGGCTGGAGGATGTGTACTGACTCGAGGGCAATCAAGAAAATAACCATCAGGTACAGATTTCCATTGCCAAGGATGGATGATCTGATGGATTGCTTGAGTGGGGCCAAATTTTTTTCAAATATTGATTTGAAAAGTGGATATCACCAGATTCGCATGAGGGAAGGTCATGAATGGAAGACAACATTCAAAACAAATGAAGGGTTATACGAATGGCTTGTCATGTCGTTTGGTTTTAAAAACACGCCAAGTACTTTCATGAGATTGATGAATGAAATCCTGATGGATTTCATCGGAAAATTTGTCATTGTGTATCTGGATGACATATTGATTTTTAGTAAAACAAAGGTAGAGCATCTGAAACATTTGACTATAGTGATGAAGAGGTTACAGTGAGAGAAAGTGCTGATAAACATGAAGAAATCCTCATTCATGAAGACAGAGCTCATTTATTTGGGTTTTGTTATTTCTGCAGATAAGTTGAGGATGGATCCAGATAAGGTGGAGGTAATTAAGAATTGGCCATCACCAAAGAGTATATTTGAGGTGAGAAGTTTTCACGGATTGGCTAGTTTCTACCGAAAATTCATCAGGAATTTCAGTAGAATTAGTGCACCGATGATGGACACAGTGAAGAAGAGACACAAATATTTTCACTGTATGGAAGAGGCTGAGAAAAGCTTCAATTTGCTGAAAAGGAAAATTACGGAACAACCAATTCTGGTGTTGCCAGATTTCAGTAAGACGTTTCAGGTTAAATGTGATGCAAGTGGATTTGCAATAGGGGCAGTCTTGAGTCAAGAAGATAGGCCGATAGCATATTTCAGCGAGAAGCTTAATGAATCCAAGATAAAATACTCCACGTATGATAAGGAATTCTATGCTATTATTCAGGCATTGAAAAAATGGAGACATTAATTAATCCCGAAGGAGTTTGTCTTGTATAGTGATAATCATGCATTGCAATTTGTGACTCAACAGGAGAAGTTGAATCAAAGACATGTTAAATGGGTTGAATATATGCAAAATTTCACTTTTGTGCTTAAACATATTTCTGGAACTGCTAACAAAGTTGTTGATGCTTTGAGCAAGAAGTGTTTTCTATTGCAGGAATTCAGAGTCAAAACATTGGGTTTTGATGATCTCAGGGACATGTACAGAGATGATCCATATTTTAAAGAGGCGTATGAAGCAACTGAGAATTCAATTCTCAAGGATAGAAGCCAATAGATAGAATACATGATCCAAGAAGGATTATTGTTTAAATGTAATCAACTTTGTATTCCAAAATGCTCCATGAGGGAGAATTTGCTGAAGGAGAAACATAGTGGAGGATTGGCCAGAAATTTTGGTCATGAAAAGACGTTCGCAAAGTTGAATGAGTCATATTTTTGGCTAGGAATGAGAGCAGACGTCAAAATATTTGTAGACAAATGTAGATTTTGTCAACATTCAAAAGGAAAGAGGCAGAATGCAAGTTTTTATCAACCATTACCCATACCTGACAGGTCGTGGGATGCAATCAGCATGGACTTCATATTGGGGTTGCTGAGAACACAAAGAGGGTTTGAATCGATCTTTGTGGTCATGGATAGATTTTCCAAAATGGCACATTTCATTCCATGTCAGAAAACCAGTGACGCAACTGACATTGCGAACCTGTTTTTCAAAGAAGTCATTCGACTTCACGGCTTACCAAGGAACATAGTTTCGGATCGAGACACTAATTTCGTAGGACACTGTTGGAGAACCTTATGGAAGAATCTGGGAAAAAACTTGTCGTTTAGTTCAGCTTATCATCCTCATACAGATGGACAGACAGAAGTCATGAACAAGAGTTTGGGAGACTTGTTGAGGAGTTTGGTGACAGAACACCACAGCCAGTGAGACAACATATTACCACAGGTGGAGTTTGCTTATAATGACTCGCTTAATAGGAGCACAGAACAGAGTCCATTTCAAATTAATTATGGCATGCAGCCGAGAGGAATTTCTGAGCTGAGGGATTCAGAACAGATTGCGACTAGGAGTGCTAGTGCAGAAGATTTCGCAAAGGAGATGAAGGAACTTCACAGCCAGGTGAAGGAACGATTGCAGAACTCGAGCCAAGAATATAAGCAGAGAGAAGATCAACACAGGAGACAAATTCAGTTCAAAGTTGGTGATTTGATCCTTGCACATTTGAGAAAGGAGAGGTTCCTGAAAGGAACATATAATAAACTGAAGATGAAGAAAATCGGACCATGTAAGGTCTTCAAGAAATTTGGGGCGAATGCATATGAGATTGAATTACCCAATGGGATCGGAATTTCTCTAATATTCAATGTCTCGGATTTGTACCCTTATAAAGCTGAGGAAGCAGAAGTAGGTAGTGAACAACCAGAGATTTAGTGGACAAAACAAATGCCAGTTTCAGAAAAGATGCAGATGGAGCGCATACTGGACAGAAGAGTTGGTAAGAAGACCAGGCGAAAGAAATACTTTGAATACTTGGTCAAATGGAAGGGCCATCCAGTTGAAGATGCCAATTGGGAGAACAAAGTAGAGATTTAGAAGCATGGACAAACCGTGCGAGAGCTCATGGACAAGAGCCCATGAAAATTTTCAAGTGAGGGAGTATGATGCAGGAGCATCGCCAACAGATAGCAAGCGCGCGTAGATGTGGAGGACAGCTGGACAAGCGACAACACATTTCTTATTGAAATGTATTGAAGTTTGAAAGCGCCATATAATTAATGGGATAGTTAATAAGAGGCGTACTCACATTTATGGAGGAGAATTGTAATCAGACCTTGAGCGTCCCGCTCTCGTCTGAAGTAGATAGAGGCATTTATGCATAAGTGAATGTGGGTAGATAGAATTTAATTCTAGATTAGACAGTTTTAGATCACAAGAGGGAAACGGGATATAGACACCCTCATTGTATAGTTGTAAGAGGATTATGAGCACAGAGCATAGAGAAGAGAGCAGAGAGTTGTAGTTGAAAACACCCATGTACAAATATTTGAATTAATAGAAAGAACTTCGATTCAAATTCATGGTGTCGTATTTGTTCTCTGCGTATGCATGTTGAATGTTATGCTCATGGATGTTTACTTTCTGTTATACATTTGATTTATATGTTGTGTATATGATTTCATGCTTTGTGTTTGAAGTTTGAGAGAGAGTAAGGAATGAGTTTCAATTGTTTCTCTATCTAAGCAAGAGTTCCTACAAGGAGTGTAGTGAAGTTGTCCGCAAGGAGTGCATTGACAAGAGTTCAGGGCCTTATCTCTGAAAGCTCAGGAGGGATAACAATTGTCCTCATTCTTGCAGAAGTGAAAGTAGAGCACAGGAGCCGTGCAAAGTGTGTGCAAGCCAAGTAAAGTCTCAGAATTTGCAAACCTGAGAAATTGTTGAAGGACTACTACTGCAGGGAGTGCACAGAGTCGAAGGACTTCAATTCTTTGAAGTAATTGAAGGATTCACTGCAAGGAGTGCGTGCGGGAGTCTTGTTTAAGACTCAGAGTTGGAGAAAGATCAGGAGGGATAGGGTATTCACCGTCGTCGAAGAAAAGCACAGAAGGTTGGTACCTTGAGGCGTTGGAAGGAGGCGTCACAAGTTTGTGTTGTAGTCGGTTAAGTTCCGTGGCAAAACACATTGTTTACGAGTGCAGAAGTTCTTGAAGGAAGAAATGGATGGTTAGAATTCTCTGAGAAGAATTCGTGAAGTCACAAGGGCCGTCAGATCTTGCCAAGAAGTAGGTACATTACGGTGAGCTTTCCTCAAGCGTAAGCTCAGAAGAAATCAGGGTCGTAGGATCCAAGTCATCCAGGGTCGTTGGATCTCTCACAAAATCTCATTTCAGGGTTTCATGAGTTGAAGGGTCGGAGGTTTTGTATCAAGGTTCACGAAGTCGCAAAAGGCGAGTAGAGAAGTGGCGAGTGGATCGGATCCGTCCATTCGAGGAGGACAGGTGGAAAAAATATAGAAATCTCACAAAATTGGAGGTTCGCAAGGTGAAAGCCCAAAGGTTCGGTACTCTAGGTTGCGAGAGGCGAAGTCCCGAAGGGGCGAAGAGACATATTTGTGGGACCAACTATCGGTGACGTGTATCAGTATTGGCGAATCGCCTTTTGAAAAAAAGTCAATACCCCGTTGACCTCTCGTATCTCGGGGATTCGTGAGACAAGAGACGGGAGTTCGACATCGAAACTCACGAAGTGGCGAGAAGCGAAAAGTGATAGAGTTAGGCCTAGCCAGTGGTCACGCACGGAGGGCACTTACAAGAGAAGGAGTGTGCCCGTATCGACATTTCGGGTATCGCAAGATTTGGAAGTAAGAGTTGTGGGACCCAGAAGGTAGAGGGGACATCGAACTTGAGCTTTGGATATCTCGAGTTCTTGGGTCGCGAAATCGCGTTGATCGTCGAATCAAAGGGAAGATCCAGAACCATCGATTGTTGTTTGAGGAGCCATAACATTAAAGTTTCAGCGTTCTTTTCGTAACTCGACATATCAGTGTTCAGAGGTCTGAAGGCACAGTCGCTTGACCACAAGACTCACGAAATCGCGAAGTCAGGTCTCCCGAAGTGCGAAGGGAGATTCGCAAAGTTTCCTGTGGGTGCAGATTTCCCGAAAGGGAAATAGAAGAGCCAGTTCGAGAGAGCTCTCCGGGCTAGAGGAGAAGAACGATCCTGTGTGCATGGACTTCCGACCTATGGGTTGGTAGGGCTACGTCACTTGGGTTATGAAGAGGACTTCTCCTCCATCATTATCTTCTTCATCACTCTCATCTGAGGAGATGTCATCATCTTTGGAGTAGAAGCTCTTTTTATTGTTGAGACTTCTCTTTTTATAGTAACAGTTTTCAACAATATATCCTATTCTACCACAATTAAATCATTTGAGAGGAGACTTACCTTTGTATCTTCCACTTCCTTTCTGGAACCTTCTTATGAAATTTTCTATTTCTTCATCAAGGTCGTTATCCTTTTCTTTTGTCTTCTTTATGGCTTTAAAGGCTGCTTCATTGTTTTTCTGGTCACTTTCTGTACCTGTTCTCATTTCATATGTCATAAGAGTCCCATGTAATTCATCCATTGTCATTTTGGTCAAGTCCCTAGTTTCTTCAATGGTGGAGACCTTAGCATCATACTTCAAGAGAAGTGATCTCAACACTTTTTTTACAACCAACGATTCATCGAGATCTTCACCTAATCCTCTGATAGCATTAAAAACTTCATCAACTCTAAGAAGATAGGTTGCAATATCTTCCTTTTCATTGATCTTCAAATTTTCAAATTCTGCTCTATGTCATTGAAGCTTGACCTGGTTAACTTTTGGATCACCTTCATAGATATTCTTGAGTTTGTCCCATACCTTTTTAGCAGTGCTGCATTCCATCACTTTGCTAGCAATGGTTGGTGCCAATGCTGCTAGAACAACATGTCTGGCTTTTGAATTACAACTCATAAGATTCTTCTCATTTGGATCGGTTGGAGCATTATTTGGGATTACATAGCCATTTACAACTAAGTACCAAATGTCTACTCCCAAAGCCGTTAGGTAATTTTTCACTCTATCACTCCAGTATGCATAGTTTCTTCCATCAAATTTTTGAATCCCATTTGAAATTTTCTCATGGTCATCCATCTCTGCTCAGGATTTTCCTTCCAGTGGTTAAACTGTTCTGAAGGCAACTTGCTCTGATACTAATTGTTGATACTGAGAGGGGGGTGAATCAGTATCAAGTACAATTTAAAACTTTTTTCAACTTATACTTAAACCATTCAACTATCTCCAATGAGCAATGAACAATCGTATAAGAGTTACACCAATA